>PIJE02002058.1:0-12500 GCA_002895965.2 Coryphaenoides rupestris | reverse complement strand
TACATGTCTAGACTGTGCATGTTAATAATGTTAAATACATGTCTAGACTGTGCATGTTAATAATGTTAAATACATGTCTAGACTGTGCATGTTAATAATGTTAAATACATGTCTAGACTGTGCATGTTAATAATGTTAAATACATGTCTAGACTGTGCATGTTAATAATGTTAAATACATGTCTAGACTGTGCATGTCAATAATGTTAAATATTTGTGTTGCAAATTGATTTAGGGTCCTGTTGCAGCTATGGCTGAAAAAGTGGTGTTGTACTACTTTAACGGGAGAGGGAAAATGGAATCAATTCGTTGGCTTCTAACAGCTGCTGAAGTTGAGGTGAGTAAATATCTTTGACATCATAGGATTGGACACTGGTGGTGATTATTTTAAAGGCACTAGTGTGCAGGTTAAAAACGTGTTTAATCAGGATTCATGCATACCACGTGATTGTTACTTGTGCATTTAATTTGAATGTTAATTCTACGTTCACAGTTTGACGAAGTGCATTTGACAACACGAGACCAGTACGAGAAACTCCTGGCCGGTAAATTGCATGCATGAAATAACTTCAATTAATGGTTTACATGTGCACCTTTGCACATTTATCGACCTACTTATTAACAATTAACTGACCTGTCAGTTAATTGAAGATATTTCTTTGTGTAAAAATAGCATGACACGGTTAAAACAATGTTATCTGGAATAGATAACATTGTGTTAACCGAGGGCTGTCATGCTATTTGAGTAAAATGGCGGCGTACGTGATGCGAGCTCCGCACGCTGACCGACAGGTTTTTTGTTATTTATTCTTTTAATTTGTATTCTTTTATAACTGCGGTCGGCTGTCGGGCGTTTTGCACATAAGATTTTCACTCACTGCTTATACTTGTGTAAGCTGTGAAGTGACAATAAAAAATACTTGATACTTGATATTTGATATTGTAGTTCTTTGTGTCTTTGGTGAAAAGCATTTTTGTGGAACCTATTTTTGAAAGTGTTTCCCGCCCTTTTTCTTCATGTCATTTCTTGGTAGATGGAGCTCTCATGTTTGAACAGGTCCCAATGGTGGAAATTGATGGAATGCATCTTGTTCAGACAAGGGCAATTTTGATGTACATCGCAGAGAAATACAAACTCAACGGAAAAGACATTAAAGAGCGGGCAATGTATGACAATAGATATTATATCTGTCTATATGTAAAGGCCTTGCATATACATATTCTTAATAAAGTCTTAGAATAATAATGATTATTATTGTTGTTATTATGCATTTTTAAATAGCCATTTGCTATCATGGTGCAAGATGTGCAACAATATATATTTTACTTCAGGGTCAACATGTATTCAGAGGGGCTGATCGATCTCATGGAGATGATCATGATTTTACCCTTCACGCCGCCCGCAGATGTGAAAGCCAAGCTGGAAACGATTGAAACAAAAGCAACAGGCCGCTACCTGCCTGTGTTTGAAAAGGTAACAAACGTAACAATTTACGTGCCTTGGCATTTGGTATGTCAAATAAATAGTCAACCAATACATTAGCTTGTGTGATGTACCCTCCAGGCTCTCTGTGGTCCAGTCTTCCTGGTGGGTGGACAGCTCAGCGTTGCAGACGTACAGCTGATGGAGTGTTCTCTGATGTTGGAAGAGAAGTTCCCTGGAGTTCTGGCTAAGTTCCCCAACATCAAGGTATAGTTTCTCCTTTAGTTTAGCTTTTTTAAAGAAATTGACAATAATGAGTGTTCTCTCACAACTACTGAGCAACTGGGAAAATGCGAATGATTGAGATCAACATTACTGGTTAAATCCAGGGGTTGTTTTTTTTACATTGTTTCCTGACTCACAACTTTCCTTTCAGTCTTTCCAGGGCAGAATGTCAAGGAGACCAGCCATTGAGAGATTCCTGCAACCAGGCAGCAAGAGAAAGCCAGCTCAGCCAGACGATGCTTATTTTAAAACGGTTTCTGAGGTGTTGAATATCAAATTGCCAATCTTTCGATGAAGATACAAAGTGCTTACAAAGCCACTAGAATGCATAGTTCAGTATTCCAAGATTCAAGATTTCTTTATTGCCATATGTAGTAATCGATGGATTCCCACCACGATAATGTCAGCTTAGAACACCGATACAGGGTATTATCGATAGATATTGATACCAGATGACCTATACAACAGTGATGGCACACCAATACATAACGTGGCGACAGTCGTACAGCGCCTGTAGTCATATGGAGGAAGCTGATACAGATTGATGAAGTGTAAGCGACGAATTGATACACAAATAAAATGTAATTGAATTATTATGGCCTTTTCAATAATCAACACTTGCATAGTTGTCTGGCATGGCCAACACATTTAGACTTTCATGAAGTATAGGCCTAGTGAAATATAGACTACATATATGCTTATCATGATTAAAGACTAATATCTTCTGCATCAATCAATTCTCAAATCAAATAAAGCCTCAATCCACGGCCACAAGAGGTCAATGTTCATCTTGATTACTTGTATGACTTGCCCAAAGGACTTTCGCTCTTCGGTGGAAGTAAACAGAATGTGTTTTTTTCTTGTTTGACATGAAATACACGACCCAGACGTTTTTAGGGGATGACGCCACTAGTTCTTCCAATTTGCCACCTGCAGTTTTACGGCGCTTGTGTTCGCCCAGAAGAGGTCGTGGTCTCCAACCGCAAAGCAGGACGTACCTGTCGTGAAGGTTTATGCTTGAGTGTCGTAGGGACAGTAAAAAGGGCAACTAAGTAAGAAAACTCCGCCGAACCTTACACATCCCCACAATCGCGGTGAATTGTTCTTGTGACTCACATCATATGCATAACGTCTCACAATCTAACCCACTATATTATTCTCCCAACCATCTCAGAAAACAATCTGCGCTAAATTCATCGCACCTACCCGTCCCAGACAACACTAACGCCAGAACAACAACCCCAGGGGACCCGAACATGTGCCATTAGTAACCCATTGAAATAATCAATCATTCTTTTTTTTAAATCTTCATGAAAAAGTAGGTGAAAAAGTGTGTTTTATGGTGGGAGAATGAGAGCAAAGACAAAAAAACAAAACATATTTCAACATTGTTACTTTATTGCAACATACATTGGAACATTCTTACTTTTTTATGTATTGAAACATTAATATTCAAACTTTATTCTGACATTAGAACCTGTACTTTAGCGCAATATTAATTGTAACATTGCCATTGTGACATTTTAGTGCAACATTCACTCACAACTGTATAGCAGTTCATTCATTGTGATTCAGTGATTCATTCACATTGAACATAAAGGTAATATTTAGGATACATTTAGCCCGTAGAATATGCATTCAAGTAGAGGCCTACACTGAAGAACCGTATATAATAGAGGTAGGCTTCAGAACCACAGTATCACTATTTTGAACTACGATGAGTCAGACCTACTGTCATACAGTAACATTTAGGATAGAGGTAGCCTCTAGAATAGGCACTATGATAAACTATGAACTGTACTACGATCAGACCAAAAGTAATACAGTATGTATTCAATCAATTGAATACATACAATTTCCAAAAACATTTCAGTTTTGATTCTTTTTCCCTTTTTCGTCAACTATAGTCATTGTACTGCTTCTCCTCACCCTTTCGATTTTTCTTTTATTGGCTTTTTCAGCCCTTTTTCATTAACTTTTATCTCCTTTTCTACTGTCCATGGTATATCTTGAAGTATAATTTCGTTGTTAGCGTTCAAAGCGTTAAATGGGCTGACCCCTCCCTACCTTGCTGACCTCCTACATCACCACACTTCTTCCAGAGCACTGAGGTCGTCCAACCAGATGCTCCTGGATGTTCAAGGAGTCCAAGGAGGAAAACCAGAGGAGATCGAGCATTTGCGGTGGCTGCCCCTCGTCTCTGGAACAGCCTACCAGCTCACATAAGATCTGCCCAGACCCTTACCATTTTTAAATCACTCCTAAAGACTCACCTCTTCGCCTTGGCGTTCAATTTGAGTTGAGCACGGCATCCCCCCATTGTGCCCTTATCTTTTTTTTAATTGTTTTATTGTTTTTATTGTTGCTATTGTTATTGTTTTCTACTGTTTTATTCTTTGTGCACCCATGTATCTTGTTCAGCACTTTGTCAACAATAGTTGTTTAAAATGTGCTATATAAATAAAACTGACTTGACTTGACTTGACTTGAAGTACTCATTGTGCAGTGGCACGCTACATTTCTCACAATGTCACAATGACGACATCTGCGGAACCGGTGCATTGTGTTGATTGGCCAGTGAGAAGCTTTGTCATATCTTGCCTGACCTTCAATAGGAGCAGCCAGGAGAGATCTCATTCCCTGGCTCAGTGGTTTCGTGCCAAACCTTTGCATAAGACTGTGCCACTGTGCGTGAGAAGGTGAACAGGTCAACGGTTCCGCCCATAAAGTCTCGGTAAAATAAATGGCTGTTTACGAGTGCACTCGAGATATGGTATCTTGAAACCTGTTGGTCATGAAGGTCTACACCACCCATGTGCTCATTGTATTGGTTGATGCATTTTGGTTGTGGGACTTTGTCAAAGGCATGTCGCTCCTTGTTCTACCTCTTGATAGATCACTGATAACGTTGTTCCTGTCATGATCTGTTTGCATTAGTTCAGCATATGCATTCAACATCCTGGCTGGCAAATGGGCTGTCTCCCCCTCATCGTCCACATCTGACCCATCGCTATCACAATCACTGAGGACAGCATCTTACTCATTTTTGCGTCTTACTAATGTTGTCACCTGTTGCATGCCTTGGCTGGGCCATCACCTCGACCAAAAATATCCAGAACTTGACTCAAGGTGAAACTAAAGGAAACAACAGACAACAGTGACCGCTATTGTGGCCGTCAACATGTTCACTCATTCTATGACCACACTGAACAAAGTTGAGTCAATACAAATGCACATATCAATACTAGACACCTTAAAGACGATGTGTGCAAAAATAATCTTTGTCCCATCTTTAAGTTAACACGCTTTAGTAACCTTTTGTTTGGGGTCTTTGATGCAGCCACGCTCCTCTTGTGGTGGAAGCAGGAAGTAAACAGGTCTGGTCACGTGACACTGCACACACGTCATTGAGACCTTTATTGTTTCAATATTTGCTGGAATGCATTGAACATCATCAGTTAAATTATTAGAGCCTTATAACTGAAAAAAAAACAATTACGGCCACTACTGTGACCGAAGGGATGAAATGGGTTAATAGTTAATCGTTAATAGTTAACAGGATACCCCTTTTTTTTTTTTACCTCAGTTGACCTCCTGATCAACAGTTACATAACACAAGCAGCCTTCTCACGCTTCACCGTTCCCTCTTTTTTTTTCATTCTTCCCTTTTTTTCCCGACTACTCAAGGTGTGTAGACATTCTGAATGTTAATAATATATGTCTAGACATTCTGAATGTTAATAATATATGTCTAGACATTCTGAATGTTAATAATATATGTCTAGACATTCTGAATGTTAATAATATATGTCTAGACATTCTGAATGTTAATAATATATGTCTAGACATTCTGAATGTTAATAATATATGTCTAGACATTCTGAATGTTAATAATATATGTCTAGACATTCTGAATGTTAATAATATATGTCTAGACTCTGAATGTTAATAATATATGTCTAGACATTCTGAATGTTAATAATATATATCTAGACTCTGAATGTTAATAATATATGTCTAGACTCTGAATGTTAATCACGGTAAATGTTTGTCTTACCAATTTAAGGTCCTGTTGCAGCTATGGCCGGAAAAGTTGTGTTGCACTACTTTAATGGGAGAGGGAAAATGGAATCAATTCGTTGGCTTCTGACGGCTGCTGAAGTTGAGGTGAGGAAATATGTGTGTGTGAAGTCAGTCGGATGATGAATGGCTTGTCTCTCATATTGTCTCTCAGTGTTCTTCAACGGGGGGGTTCTTCACTAGGGGGGCTCCGCGGGGCCCCTCGTACTCCGTGGTGACGTGTCAGGGGGTTTAAACAAATATATATTTATTGAAAAAGTGTTATTTTTTTGTTAAATGTACCGAAAAATAATATTGCAAGTACAGGTTCAAATGTCAGAATAAAGTTTGAATATTAATGTTTCAATACATAAAAAAGTAAGAATGTTCCAATGTATGTTGCAATAAAGTAACAATGTTGAAATATGTTTTGTTTTTTTGTCTTTGCTCTCATTCTCCCACCATAAAACACACTTTTTCACCTACTTTTTCATGAAGATTTAAAAAAAAGAATGATTGATTATTTCAATGGGTTACTAATGGCACATGATTTGGATGTTTTCATGTTTGGGAAAATATGTGAGAGTTAATGTGAGAGTAGTCATACAGTACATCACCGCCCCCCTACAGCAAAACAACCACGACCTCTTCTGGGCGAACACAAGCGCTGTAAAACTGCAGGTGGCAAATTGGAAGAACTAGTGGCGTCATCCCCTAAAAACGTCTGGGTCGTGTATTTCATGTCAAACAAGAAAAAAACACATTCTGTTTACTTCCACCGAAGAGCGAAAGTCCTTTGGGCAAGTCATACAAGTAATCAAGATGAACATTGACCTCTTGTGGCCGTGGATTGAGGCTTTATTTGATTTGAGAATTGATTGATGCAGAAGATATTAGTCTTTAATCATGATAAGCATATATGTAGTCTATATTTCACTAGGCCTATACTTCATGAAAGTCTAAATGTGTTGGCCATGCCAGACAACTATGCAAGTGTTGATTATTGAAAAGGCCATAATAATTCAATTACATTTTATTTGTATAGCCCTTAATCACAATATAGTCTCAAAAAGGGCTTTACAGGCCAGATTATTATGGGCCAAAATTGATTTATGACAATTTATGATAATAATTGTTCCTATCTCGACATACGTGTGGAATAATTAGGAATAACTATGCTGCATTCCAGTTGCCGAAGGGCTTTGCATCTTTATCGAATGATTGGTACTTTCATATTGAACACCTCCATAACTGTTTTAACATAAACATCGTCTGGTTGGGGCTTCCTCTTGCTGCCTGGTTGCAGGAATCCCTTAATGGCTTGTTTACTTGACATTCTTCCCTGGAAAGACTGAAAGGAAAGTTTTGAGTCAGGAAACAATCTAGAAAAACTGGATTTAACGAGTTGATCTGTTGATCTCAATCATTTGCATTTTCCCATTTGCTCAGTAGTTGTGAGAGAACACTCATTATTGTCAATTTCTTTAAAAAAGCTAAACTAAAGGAGAAACTATACCTTGATGTTGGGGAACTTAGCCAGAACTCCAGGGAACTTCTCTTCCAACATCAGAGAACACTCCATCAGCTGTACGTCTGCAACGCTGAGCTGTCCACCCACCAGGAAGACTGGACCACAGAGAGCCTGGAGGGTACATCACACAAGCTAATGTATTGGTTGACTATTTATTTGACATACCAAATGCCAAGGCACGTAAATTGTTACGTTTGTTACCTTTTCAAACACAGGCAGGTAGCGGCCTGTTGCTTTTGTTTCAATCGTTTCCAGCTTGGCTTTCACATCTGCGGGCGGCGTGAAGGGTAAAATCATGATCATCTCCATGAGATCGATCAGCCCCTCTGAATACATGTTGACCCTGAAGTAAAATATATATTGTTGCACATCTTGCACCATGATAGCAAATGGCTATTTAAAAATGCATAATAACAACAATAATAATCATTATTATTCTAAGACTTTATTAAGAATATGTATATGCAAGGCCTTTACATATAGACAGATATAATATCTATTGTCATACATTGCCCGCTCTTTAATGTCTTTTCCGTTGAGTTTGTATTTCTCTGCGATGTACATCAAAATTGCCCTTGTCTGAACAAGATGCATTCCATCAATTTCCACCATTGGGACCTGTTCAAACATGAGAGCTCCATCTACCAAGAAATGACATGAAGAAAAAGGGCGGGAAACACTTTCAAAAATAGGTTCCACAAAAATGCTTTTCACCAAAGACACAAAGAACTACAATATCAAATATCAAGTATCAAGTATTTTTTATTGTCACTTCACAGCTTACACAAGTATAAGCAGTGAGTGAAAATCTTATGTGCAAAACGCCCGACAGCCGACCGCAGTTATAAAAGAATACAATAATTAAAAGAATAAATAACAAAAAACTGTGTCAGCGTGCAGGAGCTCGCAACACGGCAGCCATCACGTACGCCGCCATTTTACTCAAATAGCATGACACCCCTCGGTTAACACAATGTTATCTATTCCAGATAACATTGTTTTAACCGTGTCATGCTATTTTTACACAAAGAAATATCTTCAATTAACTGACAGGTCAGTTAATTGTTAATAAGTAGGTCGATAAATGTGCAAAGGTGCACATGTAAACCATTAATTGAAGTTATTTCATGCATGCAATTTACCGGCCAGGAGTTTCTCGTACTGGTCTCGTGTTGTCAAATGCACTTCGTCAAACTGTGAACGTAGAATTAACATTCAAATTAAATGCACAAGTAACAATCACGTGGTATGCATGAATCCTGATTAAACACGTTTTTAACCTGCACACTAGTGCCTTTAAAATAATCACCACCAGTGTCCAATCCTATGATGTCAAAGATATTTACTCACCTCAACTTCAGCAGCTGTTAGAAGCCAACGAATTGATTCCATTTTCCCTCTCCCGTTAAAGTAGTACAACACCACTTTTTCAGCCATAGCTGCAACAGGACCCTAAATCAATTTGCAACACAAATATTTAACATTATTGACATGCACAGTCTAGACATGTATTTAACATTATTAACATGCACAGTCTAGACATGTATTTAACATTATTAACATGCACAGTCTAGACATGTATTTAACATTATTAACATGCACAGTCTAGACATGTATTTAACATTATTAACATGCACAGTCTAGACATGTATTTATCATTATCAACATGCACAGTCTGGACATGTATTGAACATTATTAACATGCACAGTTTAGACATGTATTTATCATTATCAACATGCACAATCTAGACATGTATTTAACATTATTAACATGCACAGTCTAGACATGTATTTATCATTATTAACATGCACAGTCTAGACATGTATTTTTCATCATCAACATGCACAGTCTAGACATGCGTGTGTCCACAAACCTTGATCAGTTGCAAAAAAAATGAGGTACTAAAGAAAACAGGGAACAATGAAGCGTGAGAAAGATACTTTCGTTGCTGTGAGTGTTGATCAGGCGGTCGACTGAGAGATTAACTTTTTATGGAAGCAGGCGCAGGCGACACCCCACAACGACCACGCCCCCTTTTGGGTGAAAACAAGTGCTGTGTTTTTCCTTTAAAAACTAGAAAAAGCCAGAAGAGCAACATTATGTGTCTTAACAGAAATATATGACTCAATATGTTGAGATTCAATAAGTTGTACATGTTGTATATGTTGTACATGTTGTATATGTTGTAGTTGTATATGTTTTAGTTGTATATGTTGTATATGTTGTATATGTTGTAGTTGTATATGTTGCATATGTTGTAGTTGTATATGTTTTAGTTGTATATGTTGTATATGTTGTATATGTTATTGAGTTGTATATGTTGTATATGTTGTATATGTTGTATATGTTATAGTTGTATATGTTTTAGTTGTATATGTTGTATATGTTGTTGTTGTATATGTTTTAGTTTTATATGTTATTGGTGTATATGTTATAGTTGTATATGTTTTAGTTGTATATGTTGTATATGTTGTTGTATATGTTTTAGTTGTATATGTTGTATATGTTATAGTTGTATATGTTTTAGTTGTATATGTTGTATATGTTGTTGTTGTATATGTTATAGTTGTATATGTTTTAGTTGTATATGTTGTATATGTTATAGTTGTATATGTTTTAGTTGTATATGTTGTATATGTTGTTGTTGTATATGTTTTAGTTGTATATGTTGTATATGTTGTATATGTTATAGTTGTATATGTTGTATATGTTGTATATGTTATTATTGTATATGTTATATATGTTCTAAAATATCCTGATGGAATTAGAATTTATCACAAAATTAGAGGCTTTCGCTCAAAAAGGGGCGAGGCAATGACGCAAGGAGGCAAAGAACCCGGCTCTTCGGTGGGCCAATGGCAAACAGGCTTGTTTGCATACCCGCACGATGCATTGTGGGAAATGGCGACAACTTGTAATGTCTTTTAATAAATAAAACGATCATAACACGAGCGCGACCAAGGCTCCCGTCGCGCTCTGGCATCACACACGCGCGTCTATAACGTCGGGGCGTCATGTTCTGGACTCCCCGGTGAAAGCGGCGTGCGCACGGGGAGCTTCATAAGCTCACGGCCCGCCGCCTTGCTGTTGGATGTGAGGGCGATCTGGCTGCGACATCTGTCACCCCATTGATCGCTAGGGTTGATTCGGCTGATCTGGCTGGCTAGGCGGGTGTCCCCTTCCTCCCTCCGTTCCATGTGTGTCCCCTCCCGACGCCCCGCGCTCGGTGCTAGAGGACGTATCCCGGCATCGGACGAAGCATCGTTACCAGTAAGCTGCTCCCCTGCTAGAGAACCTCCAAACAAGCTCAAGGCCCATTTGTAGGAGAATCGTAGGGAAGTCAAGCTCCGCGACTTCAGACACATCCGAGTGAGGCGCTGCACGTGGCAGTCTGCCTTCGTTTTTACATTAGAAGATAAAAAAAATTGTTGATATTATTATTATATTTAGGGCATTTAGGGCAATAAAAATGTTGATAATATTGTTAGTATATCATGTTAAGCTTTCAACATCATGTGCATTTTTCTAGATATCATGTGCAATACTTCCTCTTATTATTATTATTATTATTATTACATTTACATTTACATTTAGGCAATACAAATTGATAATTTTTATATATCAATATTACCATGCTGCATTACCTTTCATCATTATGTGCAATATTCTTAATATTCTTTATATCATGTGCAATACTTCCTCTTACCATTATTATTATTAACCTTATTATTATATAGGGCATTTAGCAGACGATTTTATCCAAAGCGACTTACAAAAAGTAAATTTGTTGAAGGAGAGGCAGCAATTTATTACTGTGGTACCTGAAGATAAGAATAGAGCTGTATTATGCACAGTCTAGACATATTTAACATTATTAACATGCACAGTCTAGACATGTATTTAACATTATTAACATGCACAGTCTAGACATGTATTTAACATTATTAACATGCACAGTCTAGACATGCATTTAACATTATTAACATGCACAGTCTAGACATGTATTTAACATTATTAACATGCACAGTCTAGACATGTATTTAACATTATTAACATGCACAGTCTAGACATGTATTTAACATTATTAACATGCACAGTCTAGACATGTATTTAACATTATTAACATGCACAGTTTAGACATGTATTTAACATTATTGACATGCACAGTATAGACATGTATTTAACATTATTAACATGCACAGTATAGACATGTATTGAACATTATTAACATGCACAGTTTAGACATGTATTTATCATTATCAACATGCACAATCTAGACATGTATTTAACATTATTAACATGCACAGTCTAGACATGTATTTAACATTATTAACATGCACAGTCTAGACATGTATTTAACATTATTAACATGCACAGTCTAGACATGTATTTAACATTATTAACATGCACAGTTTAGACATGTATTTATCATTATCAACATGCACAATCTAGACATGTATTTAACATTATTAACATGCACAGTCTAGACATGTATTTTTCATCATCAACATGCACAGTCTAGACATGCGTGTGTCCACAAACCTTGATCAGTTGCAAAAAAAATGAGGTACTAAAGAAAACAGGGAACAATGAAGCGTGAGAAAGATACTTTCGTTGCTGTGAGTGTTGATCAGGCGGTCGACTGAGAGATTAACTTTATGGAAGCAGGCGCAGGCGACACCCCACAACGACCACGCCCCCTTTTGGGTGAAAACAAGTGCTGTGTTTTTCCTTTAAAAACTGGAAAAAGCCAGAAGAGCAACATTATGTGTCTTAACAGAAATATATGACTCAATATGTTGAGATTCAATAAGTTGTACATGTTGTATATGTTGTACATGTTGTATATGTTGTAGTTGTATATGTTGTAGTATATGTTGTATATGTTGTAGTTGTATATGTTGCATATGTTGTAGTTGTATACTGTATGTTTTAGTTGTATATGTTGTATATGTTGTATATGTTGTATATGTTGTATATGTTGTATATGTTGTATATGTTATAGTTGGATATGTTTTAGTTGTATATGTTGTATATGTTGTTGTTGTATATGTTTTAGTTTTATATGTTATTGGTGTATATGTTATAGTTGTATATGTTTTAGTTGTATATGTTGTATATGTTGTTGTATATGTTTTAGTTGTATATGTTGTATATGTTATAGTTGTATGTTTTAGTTGTATATGTTGTATATGTTGTTGT
>PIJE02002057.1:39185-86152 GCA_002895965.2 Coryphaenoides rupestris | reverse complement strand
ACGCATGAGGAAATGTGGGGGAGGAAAAAGTCAATATTTGAGTTTTCCTCCTCCACCGACAGACTGCACCAACCAGGAGAGACGGAGTCAACTTTACTGCAGACACCCGGACGCTTCACGGCTCCTGTGTGCTTTTCATGACGACAACGACAACAACAACAACAACAACAACAACAACAACATGTCTGACGTCTCTTCAAGATGACGACGTCATGTTATTCATGTGCTTGTCGGACAGTAGTCACTGAAGCATCGGTGGAGCAAACATCTGCTAAACTCAACAGCCAGTAGTGAGGGACGAGGAACGTACAGAATATCAGAGAGAGAGAGAGAGGGAGGGCGAGAGAAAGGGAGTGTGTGTGTGTGTGTGTGTGTGTGTGTGTGTGTGTGTGTGTGTGTGTGTGTGTGTGTGTGTGTGTGTATGAAAGAGACAGCGACAGAATGCAGGAACGACAGGAGAAGAGAGATAGTGAGAGCGTGCAGACAGAAAGAAAGAGTGAGAGAGAAAGAGAAAGTGTGTGTGTGAGCGAGAGAGAGAGAGAGAGAGAGAGAGAGAGAGAGAGAGAGAGAGAGAGAGAGAGAGAGAGAGAGGGAGAGAGAGAGAGGGAGACCCAGGTTGACCTCGGTTGCAGTGGGGGCGAGATACGCATCGACGGGACGGGTCGCTCCCCATCGCTCATGTGTAGCCGTGTCCAGGCCTGATCGTTGATGGTCTGGCCCAGATACGGCCGAGAGACCCAGGGAACCATGAGCTCATCATCATCATCACTCTCTCTCTCTCTCTCTCTCTCTCTCTCTCTCTCTCTCTCTCTCTCTCTGTCTGTCGTGGGTCTGTGTGTGTGTGTGTGTGTGTAAGTGTGTGTGTGTGTGTGTGTGTGTGTGTGTGTGTGTGTGTGTGTGTGTGTGTGTGTGTGTGTGTGTGTGCCAACATGTCGTCCCTGTTAATATGGGTACCCCCCCCCCCCCCCCCCCCCCACCCCCCCACCCCCCCCCACCCCACCCCCCTCAAACCCTCCTAGTCATTCTGACTGGATCTTAACCGGATCAAGCGAACAGTCGGCAAACAGTTGGTAAACAGTTGGAAAACGGTCGGCAAACGGTCGGCAAACGGAGGGCAAACAGTCGCCAAACAGTCGGCACACGCCCGGCAAACAGTTGGTAAACAGTCATCAAACGGTCGGCAAACGGTAGGCAAACAGCTGGCAAACCGTCGGCAAACAGCCAGGCACTTCCTGTCCTGTCCGCTGAGTGGGTGATGCAGCCACAGGAAATAGGGCAACAGTGACAACCATTTACACACACAGACGCGGTCACATACTCACCTACCCACTCACTGACACACACACACACACACACACACACACACACACTCACACACACACACACACACACACACACACACACACACTCACACACACACACACACACACACACACACACACACACACACACACACACACACACACACACACACACACACACACACACACACACACACACACACTGAACACACACACACACACAGGGCTCCTCCTTATGTTAAAGATTACTCGTTCAGACACTTGGAAAATGCCCAGTCACCGTCTGACATGACCTCATGTCTGAAATCCGGTATTTGCGTCTTACCGACTACAGAAGTACACATCGAGGCAGAAGCAGGCGGTCGGAAGAGAAAACAGTTCGGACAGAACTCGCCCACTCACACACATTTCAAAGCCTACGGTGACAACAGACTCACGCCGGATCCAACAACATCGTAAGAACCAGTCCGGACCAAACACAAATGCCAGCTCTGTACACACACGCCACGCGAATTAGGAAGGGCTCGTGGGAGGAAGTCTTGCGATAACGGCGGGAGAATCTGAACACCAGAATCTTCAAGGTCCTCACCCGTGTTGGGTCGACCGCGGTACCTGTTGATTGTTGTTGTTGTTTATTGTTCTTGTTGCTTGTGAGGTTCAATCCACGGACAGGTCCTCGCCGGCCGGCTCCTTCGTCCTGGCGGCGGACGGCTGCGGCGGTCCCGCCTACTGGTCCATCTCGGGGGTCAGGTGCGTGTCCCAGCAGGTCACATGGTCTCTCTGGGTTATGGGGTCGTGCTTCGCGACACACACATCAGGAAGCGCCTCCCAGCAGATGCCTGGATGTGGAAAGTACCGACAATTTACTGTTTGGTAATTTATCGCTGTTACACTTTCAAAAAAGGTACTCGTGCTGCGTATCAAGAGACTCCTTCTCGCTGCTGCCCCCTTTGGCCCGTCAGTGAACTGCATTCTTGTCGCGCTCGCACGTTGACTATCTACACAACACGAACTAACGATATGAAATAACCGCACAATAATACGAACGGGCTGAAGCCAAAACAACACGGGCCAAGTAGCACGTTTTAAAACGTAACCTTGGATTACCGCAGGCTTCTTCCTTCTGTTAATACTTTTCGAAGGGATATTTATCTTCCAAACTCCTCTGTGTTCTTGTAAACTTCAACTTTCTACCTGATGATATTGTGGTGTATCTCCCGGGGTGAGACACGTGTCTTCTTGTAAGAGTCTTACTCCCACCTGCGTGTTTCAAGTGAAGTGAAACCTAGAGGCAGGTTTGTGGTTTTGTTGGGGGGGTTGTTGGGGTTGGTTTTCTGTTAAGAAACTTATCACGTTATCACCCGCCAACCGCCACGATGTGAAAGTGTCCGGATTTAGGCAACACCTTCTGGAGACCGCACAAGAAACACATTTCACAACTTTCACAACAACACACCGTTTATGGATGTTACTTAAAGCAGCCAGCTGCAAGCCAGCATACTGTATCCTGCTAGCCTGCTTACTGTATCCTGCTAGCCTGCTCACTGTAGCCTGGTAGCCTGCTTACTGTAACCTGCTAACCAGCCTACTGTAGTCTGCTAGCCTGCTCACTGTAGCCTACTGTAGCCTGCTTACTGTAGCCTGCTTACTGTAGTCTGCTAGCCTGCTTACTGTAGCCTACTGTAGCCTGCTTACTGTAGCCTGCTTACTGTAGCCTGCTTACTGTAGTCTGCTAGCCTGCTTACTGTAGCCTGCTCACTGTAGCCTACTGTAGCCTGCTTACTGTAGCCTGCTAGCAGCCTACTGTAGCCTGCTAGCCAGCTAGCTGTGGCCTGATGGATAGATAGCCAACTGCACACACCTAGCCCTGCTTACTGGAGCCTGCTAGCCTGCTCACTGTAGCCTACTGTAGCCTGTTAGCAGCCTACTGTAGCCTGCTTACTGTAGTCTGCTAGCCTGCTTACTGTAGCCTGCTAGCCTGTTTACTGTAGCCTGTTAGCAGCCTACTGTAGCCTGTTAGCAGCCTACGGTAGCCTGTTAGCAGCCTACTGTAGCCTGCTAGCCTGCTTGCTGTAGCCTGATGGATAGATAGCCAACTGCACACACCTAGCCGGCCTACGGTAGCCTGCTAGACAGGCTTCCTACCAAAAGACAAACAATATTTGCTTTGTCTACCAGAAGATACACACACTTATTACACACACAAGCATTGTGCCCGCATATCAGAGGAACACACACACACACACACACACACACACACACACACACACACACACACACACACACACACACACACACACACACACACACACACACACACACACACACACACACACACACACACACACACAATCATTCACACGGAGAGATTGGTTGCTAGCAGTGTGACTCACACACATGCAGGAGCAGCCATTTGATACGATCTGATCATCACTTGTTGACATATTATTTTGCCATTAGCACCGTGGCGTGATTATCAGTACAGTAAGTAAGTAAGTCAAGTTTATTTATGTAGCACCTTTCACAGACAAAGTCACAAAGTGCTGCAAAGGAGTAAAATAATAATAATACATCGTAAGAAACAATAAAACAATAAAAACAGAGGACATAAAAAACACAGACATACAAGAGGCGAGACAAACGGCAGTCTGAACAGATGAGTCTTTAACAGTGTCAACAGAGACCATATACTTTATTTTATCTCATAGTTTTCTTTTGTTTAGATTTTTAGATTTTTTGTAACTTGTTAATATAGTTTTCTATTCTATTTCTATTTCCATTTGTATTCTTTTATAACTGCGGTCGGCTGTCAGGCGTTTTGCACGTAAGATTTTCACTCACTGCTTATACTTGTGTAAACTGTGAAGTGACAATAAAACACTTGAACTTGAGACCGCAGATCTTAAGTCCGGTGGAAGGGCGTTCCACAGTGTAGTGTCGGCGCTCGATCACCTTTAGTTTTGATAGCCCAGGGAGCGAGGGACGACCAGTAAGCCCCCCCGGTCAGAGGACCTAAGGGACCTGCTGGTGATGTTAGGGATGGAGTAGGTTGCAGGTGTCGGTGCCACAGGTGCCTGCCTGACCACGCAGGGCTCTACGTGTAACAACAAGAACCGTAAAATTGAATCCTGAACTCGATAGGAAGCCGGCGTCAAGGAAGCGGAGGATGGGAGCGATGCGAGACCGAGTTCTGCTGGAGCTCGTCAACAAGCCTTGCAGCAGCGTTCTGGACCGGGTTTGTAGACCGGGTCCAATCGTAATTCCATCCAAAACCAAATTGCACAATGTCACACTTTGTGGAGGACTTCTCTCAGATCCGCGCCCGGAAGCAGGTTGAGGTCATGCGCCTCGCTGTGCGTGGCGGTACAGCCTCCGGCATCAAACAGAACGGCCCTTTATCAACGCATTCCCGGAGCGGAGAGAGAGTACGGCGTCGACGGGGGCAGCGGCCGCGGTTGGACAAACAATGGCCGCACATCATTTTAACTACGCCACGATGACCCCTTCCAGCCTGCACCGCCGCGATGTGGACTTTGGCCCCGGCTGCGTGAGGCTTTTTTTTTTTTAATCTGAGGGGCTTAAGCCTGCCTCGCGAAAGCTCAGTGACTGATCTATGCGCTCACTCGGGGCCAGGAAATGGAAGCGGCGCGCGATGGATCCGTTTGTTCCGCTCCTCTGCGTGCGTTAGCTGTTCGCTTTTACACGTTGTTCATTCCAAGTCAATTTTGAAAACAAACTGTTGGACATTTTTCTCCGTTAAACCAGACGCCATAAAAGCCGAGAATGTTTGAAAAAGGCCTGGCTGTGGCGCGACTTAATTATGCCTGACGCTGTCGTAATCGGTGACGGCGGTTAGGCTAACAACTGACAAAATCCCCCCCCCCCGCGGAAAAATACACAACGTACCAACCGCTGGCCACCAAACCCCCGAGCAGTCCCAGCACCAGGAACAAATACAAATCATCACAACACAACATGACGGTGAAGGAGAGACGTCCCCCCCCCCGGGTGCCCACATATCCTGCGTAGCGGTAGTGGTTGGTGGTGGTGGGTGGTGGTGGTGGTGGGGTGGTGGTGGTGGTGGTGGTGGGTGGGGGGGGGGGTTAGCTAGCTAGGTATCCATCATTCAGCTCAGGGCGACACAAAGCCAGAGACAGGAGGCCAGAGGTCATTTGATACGGCCCAGCCGAAACTTTCCCCCGGCAGACGCAGAGGTGTTGATAAGAGGACTGATAAGATGGAGGACTGATAATCCACCTGAAACTCTGTCTACCCGGTGGAGGCGCACACACACACACACACACTGTCGGCAAACAGTCGGAAACCGGCCGGTAAACAGTCGGTTAACAGTCGGCAATAGAACACACACACGCAGTAAAACACCTACAGCCCTGTCGCCTGCCGCAGAGTTTTCAATAACTTTATTGACTATTGAGCTCATCAATCGGAACGGAAGGTTGGAGTGAGAACGTGAAAAAACAAGGCCTCCTCCATTGCTTAACATTCGTTGTTTATCTCATTGATGGCTTCACCGACGACTCTTTATCTCTATTCTGTTTATTGCCCTATTGCCTCTAATTGTAATCAATTATCATGGCCGGTAGCTCAGGAGCCAAGAGCGGCTGGTTGGCAACTGGAAGGTCGCTGGTTCGATCCCCGGGCTCCTCCCCCTCCTAGCTAAGTGTCGAGGTGTCCCTGAGCAAGACACCACCTAACCCTACCTGCTCCTCCTAGCTAAGTGTGGAGGTGTCCCTGAGCAAGACACCACCTAACCCTACCTGCTCCTCCTAGCTAAGTGTGGAGGTGTCCCTGAGCAAGACACCACCTAACCCTACCTGCTCCTGACGTGTTGGTTGTTACCTTGCATGGTTGACACCGCCGTCGGTGTATGAATGGGTGAATGTGAGGCAATACTGTCAAGCGCTTTGGATAAAAGTGCGATATAAATGCAATCTATTTAACATTTTACAAATAACCAGCAGGGAGAGGACAACATCTGAACAAACGGCTTCAGTGAGCAGACGTGAATTGTTTGCTGTTGTTTGTATGATGAATGTAGTTTACAGTTACAAGCCACGCAGGCCAACAGACAGTTGGTG
This sequence comes from Coryphaenoides rupestris, assembly GCA_002895965.2. Lineage (NCBI taxonomy): Eukaryota > Metazoa > Chordata > Actinopteri > Gadiformes > Macrouridae > Coryphaenoides > Coryphaenoides rupestris. The sequence goes on along the minus strand of PIJE02002057.1, from coordinate 79,752 downwards.
GGAGCTTTTGAATGGAAACGCTTTCACCGGCTGCTGCTGGACACTGCTGGTAATTGAGATATTAAGCTGTTAAAGCGTGTGGTGTGTGTGTGTGTGTGTTCTGCAACAGCAAACAACCACACATATACACTACAGACTTCATTCTGATCCATCATTGCGTAATATGAAGTCTAGAATGTCCAGTTAGTGAGACAGTGAGACCACTGTATAACCTGTGTTGCTGCTGCTGGCGGGTACAATAGAGGAGTCTATAGAGGCTAATTGGCCCAATTAACATTTGTTACATGCTAGTGGTTATGTAATAACAACAATGGCTCAGAACGTAGCACACAAACATAACAGCGTGAACAGAAAACCCATTGTCACGGACAATAATTACATTGGATCAGTGATGGTCTACGGTATGTATAGGCATTTTAGGCATGTTGTATGTTGTATATATTATGGTTTGATGATCTGTTTTTTTCATGGATTGATCCATAGAGAGAGAGAGAGAGAGAGAGAGAGAGAGAGAGAGAGAGAGAGAGACACACACACACACACACACATTGAGAGAATTGATGTACATTGATGTATCTTTGGCTAATGAACACAGGCAATCTTTGCCTCAATCAGTAAGACGTTCCAACTCCAATGGTGTTTAAGATGTCAAACCAGTGTGTGTGTGTGTGTGTGTGTGTGTGTGTGTGTGTGTGTGTGTGTGTGTGTGTGTTGTCAGTGGGTCTGGGCTGAGGTGAAGTGAGCTTAGCAGCGTGGGCGGTTAAAAACATTGTTCTGCTGCCCTCAGGCTCCATATCTTGTGTCAGGTGTGTGTGTGTGTGTGTGTGTGTGTGTGTGTGTGTGTGTAAAAGAGAAAGAGTAAAAATGAAAGAGAGAGAGAGAGAGAGAGAGAAAGAGAGAGCGAACAAGTGGGGACAGGAAGAAGTCAGTCTTTACATTTGTAGTATCTTGTATGTTTTCTGTGTATCGGCAGATAGTGCAGGTTTATACACACACACACACACACACACACACACACACACACACACACACACCATCTTGCTGTATCATCAATATAAACAGCGGAACTATAAACGGCTGAACTAACGTGCATTCAATTAAAAAACTCTTTGCAGTTAATGTTACTCTTACTTACTAATACTTACTTACTGACTACATGCATGGATGACAGGTTGTGTAACATTTCACAGTCAACAGTGTGTGTGTGTGTGTGTGTGTGTGTGTGTGTGTGTGAGTGTGTAGTGGCAACACAGTGGCCCCTATAGCGAAGGGACACACGATCTTAAAGGTGCTGTGTGTGAGAATCATGAATCCGTTCAGGGACTACGTTAGGATTTTACAACACAAATCACTTTAAATCACCAGTTAGTGAGCAGGTTGTGGTCGAAGTTAAAACATGAGAGCTTCCAGACTCTCTCTGTTACGTAGAACAGCTTCTGGGTGATTTCTCTTATATTTGAGTCGGGTCGGATTTCGCGGGAAAAGGGAACGAAGTGACATGTAAGCGCGGGTAATTAAAAAATATATATTTCAGAGCTTTTTTAAATGTGTACAAGGTTTAATTATGATTAGAACTAACATTAGTTTTCTGATTGTTATTAACCTCAACCCACGGAGCTCAGAATGCACTTCTGATTCTTACATATAGAACCTTTAAAACGAGACATTATTAGAAATGATCACGTTAGTTTAGAGGTTTTTTGTTGCTGTTGTTGCTGCACCTACCTGCCACTCCCGCCGCGCCACTCGCTGCTGTCACCTGGAGCGCCGCCCCTGCAGAGAGCGCTGCACCCAAGACCCCCTGCACCCACCCAAGTCCCCCTGCACCCAAGACCCCCTGCACCCACCCAAGTCCCCCTGCACCCAAGTCCCCCTGCACCCAAGACCCCCTGCACCCACCCAAGTCCCCCTGCACCCAAGTCCCTGCACTGCACCCAAGTCCCCCTGCACCCAAGTCCCCCTGCACCCAAGTCACCCTGCCTGCTTGGTGCCTGCTGCTATTCTATGATAGACAGATGTGTTCATTCAAGCCCCGGGTTGAGTGGGGATAAATGCACGTATAGCAACATATCCATCTCTATATACTGTGTATATATATATAGATATATATAGATATATATATAGATATATATACAGTATATAACTAAAGGGGTGTGCTTTTATTGAGCAGCCTCCATGTGATAGATCTAGCTCTAGGAGTCCCAGCTCCCTCCACCAGTGCTGGGCTGGGGCTGTCAACCCACTCTTAAAGGAACACTGTCCCCTTCTCTCCTGTCCTCTCAACTCAACTCGTAGGACCACTTTTTTTTTATTAGATTTTTGTTATTTATTCAATTAAATTAAATAGGGCTCAGTTGGCGATCAAAGATCCATTAGACTTTGGAAGTCTTTCTACATCACGTATGAATGAGCAGGGGCGGCGCCAGGGATTTTGGGTTATTTTACAAAAAAAACACATTTTTACAGTACATCATTTAGACCATCATTATATATATGGACCCATATAATACTGTGATACTTTTACTATGTGGTTAAATGAGGTTTGCTTGGAGTATCATGCTTAAGAGAACATCATTTTCTTCTTCATGTTTGTTTAGTAAGTATTTATTTTGTAAGCAGGGGCCCTCCAGTATATGTTGTTGTATTCTTTTTGATACAAGTTTCAGTCTATGAAACCAATTTATTTAGCCAATGTTACTGTAGTTGTCACTAATTACTTAGAAGAAATGAAATCCAAATAAAAACTAACTTTTTATTTCAGGTGAATGAATGACCGAGTTGCTGTGTGAGTGAGTGATAATGTGGGGCTTTGGCGCCACCGTGCGGTCGAAATGTATGATTACATTTAAATGCTAAAGATGGTCCCCTACACTGGTATGCTATTTTCCCTGCATAATCTTATACTTTCACTTCACAATTCCCTTCTAAACAGATCATCTTTAATTGTATTATGATTGTCCTTTCAGCTGAGCAACTAATTGTCATACTAACCAAGTCAATTAACTAACCTTCCACCTGTCTCCTTGTGCATTGTATTTAGTGTATGGAGACTTTTAAGTTGGCATTTAATTTTAATTCATATTATATCCTATCCGTATATCTTCGTTTTCTGTCAACACATGTTCTGTATGTGCTCTAAAAATCAATAAACATGTTATCCTTGCAACACATACACTTCCCCCAATCAAAAGCAATATTACCATGCTCCATTACCTTTCATCATTCTGTGCAATATTCTTAATATCATGTGCAATACTTCCGCTTCCATTATTATTATTACTACCCTTTTATTTCACAATTGTTGCCAAATTGTTTTTGCCGACTGAATATCTTATCTATTTTTTATACTTCACCCATACTACTCTAGTCTCACTGTACATTTGTAAATCTGTTATATTATTTTCATTATTCTGTTTATTTCTGATCATATCTTAACAATGATTGTCCTCTAAATGTGATTCTGTCCATGAATGCATTTGTATTGCCTTGACAAAAATCACTAACATTTGTCTGTCTATAGGCCTATAAGTATGGGGCGGCAGTAGCTCAGGAGCAGTTCCAGTCTGGAAACTGGGAGGTTGCTGGTTCGATTCCCGGGCTCTGCCACTTGTAGTCGAGTCACACAGACACGGCAGGTTACCGAGGTTACCATTAGGCCATTTAATTGAGCAGCAGGTAAGGAGAGCGCAGACTATAGCGTGAGAAAGCACCACAATTACCAAAAAAAATAATAATCAGATTTTCACATGGCAACGATACTACAAATAATATCAGCATAATGACTCCATAATTATGACAGATGCAAAGAAGTCGATTACGTTCCGATTCCACTGAGGTTAGTACACGTGTTTTTGAGGTAACGCTATTTTCTACGTAAATTGTTCCGTTACACAGCTGCCGTCATTCTGTTCACACACCATTTTATTTTTTTACTCAATCTGAAGGCCGTTTTTACCCTGGTAACAAGATAGGACTCTTCCACAGACACCCTTTGGTTCAACCAAACAAGCAATATAGTGAAACTACTAATGTGCTTCTACAAACTGCGTCAAAATCATTGACCCTCTGAAGACACCAGGGTCTTTTAAGCGCTTTACATGATGCAGACTCTACCCAAACAAAAAAAACCCAAATACAAATCTAAAGTGTGAAAAAGGCACCACAGACAAGACTGTAAGCGACACGTACGTTTTAACCAATAGAAACCAATGTATTTTATCTCAACTGCGTCATTTTCGAGCAGCTTCCGGGTGAACAAAGGTGCCGATGGCCACTAGCGCGGTGCCCCCCCCAGTGATTCGTCCAGTGATTCGAACACAACAACAAAAATCAATGAATATAACACATAACATTCCCGGCAGAACATGCAGCCCCAAAGGCGGCAACGAGCAACGAGAGCTCTTGTTCAAATCCGGAGGTCTGGACTGGGAGGACGACTCGGGGCGGGAATTCTTGCAGCTACTGCCCCGCCGCCGCCCCCCCCCCATCTGTCCCGAGACCCCCGGGAGTTGAACACAGACCAGGTGATGGTCATCTGGAAGGGAAAAAAACAAACCAAAACGTAACAGAGACACGATGGCAACAAAGGGGTGTGCTGGTGATGTTGTCGACAATGCTGCTGCCGTCAAGGTTGTATACAAACCTTATGGGAAGCACTGTTCCCGATAAAATAAATAAAAAAAAAAAAAAAAACACATACACTTCACTATCAAAAGCATTTGGGGGTAGTGGGGGAATAGAGTGACACTACTAATGTGCTTCTACAAACTGCGTCGTCAAAATCATTGAACCTCTGAAGACACCAGGGTCTTTTAAGCGCTTTACATGATGCAGACTCTACCCAAACAAAAGACCCAAATACAAATCTAAAGTGTGAAAAAGGCACCACAGACAAGACTGTAAGCAACACGTACGTTTTAACCAACAGAAACCCAACGTTTCGAACAGCTTCCGGGTGAACAAAGGTGCCGATGGTAACACACCGACGGTTGCAACTAACGCGGTCCCCGCCCCGTGATTCGAACACAAGAACAACAAAATCAATGAATATAATACATATCATTCCCGGCAGAACATGCAGCCCCAAAAGCGGCAACGAGCAACGAGAGATCTTGTTCAAATCCGGAGGTCTGGACTGGGAGGACGACTCGGGACGGGAATTCTTAATACTCCCCCCGCCGCCGCCGCCCCCCCCCCCCCTCCTCCTCTCCTTCCCGAGACCCCCGGGAGTTGAACACAGACCTGGCGACAGGAAAAAAAACGTAACAGAGACACGGTGACAACAAAGGGGCGTGCTAATGATGTCGTCGACAATGCTGCTGCCGTCACGGTTATATACAAACTTTATGGGAAGCACTGTTCCCGATAAAAAAAAACCAAAAACAAAACATACACTTCCTCCTACAGTGAAATATGGAGGACACTGCCTCCGATATGGATGCACACTGGTAGGCAAAAACTACCTTCTGGGTTTTAGTTTTTCTCTTCGCATTATGGAAGACACTGCTCCCGATAACATCTTCAGGATGAGAAGTATACCTGCCCCCCCCCCCCCCCCCACCGACACACAGTCACGTTCCACTCAGGGACCTCAATGTGATCGGTCGATCGGTAGTCGGGGAGCCGGGCCGTAATTGGCTGGGCGGTAGGCTGTGATTGGTTGCTTGGTTGGCCGTGACGGGTGTGTCTCTGGGCGTGCTGATGATGTCGTCGACAATGCTGCCATCACGGTTATATACAAACTTTATGGGAAGCACTGTTCCCGATAAAAAAAAAAATACAAAAAAAAACCACTTCCTCCTACAGTGAAATATGGAGGACACTGCCTCCGATATGGATGCACACTGGTAGGCAAAAACTACCTTCTGGGTTTTTGTTTTTCTCTTCGCATTATGGAAGACACTGCTCCCGATAACGTCTTCAGGATGAGAAGTATACCTGCCCCCCCCCACCGACACACAGTCACGTCCGCTCCGGGCTCCCCGCTCAGGGACCTTAATGTGATCGGTCGATCGGTAGTCGGGGAGCCGGGCCGTAATTGGCCGGGCGGTAGGCTGTGATCGGCCGTGATCGGTCGCTTGGTTGGCCGTGACGGGTGTGTCTCTGGGCGGGACGAAAGGTATACTGCATTTAGCAGATGCTGCTATTGTCATTTCGACAGTATAACTGTCATAATTATGGAAGGCACTGCTCCCGATAATTATACATTACAATAAAAAAAGCCATAACAAAAGCACTATTTATAGTGAACCCTGCCACTGATAAATAAATAACAATAAATACACGTACGATTTTCTGATTCAGACCTTCAGCTCAATTTTTCAACAAAGGCCTGCGGGAATTTGCACACTCGGCCATTTTAGACAACCTTCCAAAGTTGTAACGAGAGGTTGACAAAATGGCCGACATGCAATTTGTTTGTGACTGTACCGGGCAGCTTTAGCCGATTGTCCGACAATTCTAGCAGTCCGACAACTTTTGACAGATCTGTATATTTCTAGCACAACGGAACGGTGTAACTTGTCAGATACGAACGAACCAGGCGTGAGTGCAGCGTGCAGATCTGTACGACGGTAGAACGCAGTAGTAATCGACAGCGGGTGTGTGGATCGTCAACAGGGAAGGTAAATAATAATAAATAGATTGTACCAGTGCTTTTTGTTGTGCTGCGATTTGTACAGCCGTGCTAAAAAAAAAGGGATTTGGCGTTTTCCTCACGGCCGCATGAAAGCACAATCTTGTTACATTCTACTCAGTTAAAGTTTAACGTCAATCTTAAGCCGTCCCCTTACGAAAACCACAGCTGTTTGGGAGGGTGGGCGGTATATTTGCGTTTCGAAGACGTGATTGTTAGGGTTGAACCCAAATCAAATGGATTTGGCCATTGCATTTCCAATTGACCATTTCAATTTGGCCTTGTGAGGTTTGTGAAATCAATCGAGGGAAACGACGCGTTACAAGTTGGGAGTGTAGCATAGAATAAACGAATATTAATATTAAGGATGAACATCAAAACGACGAACATCATGCGGCCAATCGCTTTACACCCGTCCTCCGACGCCCGGGGCGGCCGTTCAGAAGATTTCAAAGCTGCCAGTTCTACGTGTTTCTGGACAAAAAAGACCCCATATTGGGACCACCAATAAGGGGTCTTTTTTGTGGCAGGATGGGGGGGGGCGGAGGGGTGGGGCAGGGGAGGGGAGGGGGGCGGAGCGATCTAGATCTCGTTGTCCAGAGACCAGATGGGCCCCGCCAGGGAGTTGGCGCAGCCCTGGATGGTCCAGGTGGCCAGGGCTAACTGGTTCTGGAAGGCGTCGGGGTCGGAGTCGGTGCCGCCCATGCGGAAGGCGTCCAGGTGGTCCAGCAGGGCCTGCAGCGTCTGCGTCCCGGAGCCTACCACCACGTGGCGGAAAGGGCTGTCCCGCAGGGACACGTAAGGGGACAGCAGGTTCCTCTCCACCTGGGGGAGGAGAGAGGACACCGGAGTCATTCATCAGACACGGACCAACCGGAATTGGAGAAAAACAAACTTGTCCTCACAACCTGAGAACAAGGAGACCCATTATACCACCAGGTGTGAGTGCGATTAGCCCTTCCAAGTGGTTTAAGAATCTCCGGTTTATGACATCACAAGTGGGAGTGTCCGCCCAGATGTATGCAGGATAGATCAGCCGACCAGTTGCTAAAGTCCACTGGGTAGGCTGATCTATCCAGCATACTTCTAGGTGGACACTGCCACTTGTGATGTCATTAAGTGGAGATAAAAAAAAAACCGCTCTGAAGGGCTAATCACGCTCACACCTGGTGGTAGAAGAGGAGGAGTCCTTTAAAAGCGGGAAAGCAATGTTAAACAACAAACAATACAAGACAAATAAAAGGTGATCGCGATCCTCTCAGGAGTTTAAACATACACACAGTGGGGGAGGGGTGTGTGTGTGCCTCACCTGCATGAGGCGGTCGTTGACCTCGCGACACAGGCCCACGTCGTTCAACTGGCTGTTGTCGATGTCGATGAGGAACTGGTCGGTGGCGAGGCTGAAGGAGCCCGACGCCGAGATGAGCCAACGGGGGATGAGAGACTTGGGCAGCAGATTGGGCTGGCGCTAAAAAAACACACACACACACACACACACACATATATGGTTATGCTCGCTTTTAAATGATGATGATCTCTCCCTCCCTCTGCTTCCCTCCCCCTCTCTCCCTCTCCTGTTATGAAGAACATGTGACGATAAAACACTTTTGCTTTGACTTCACACACACACACACACACACACACACACACACACACACACACACACACACACACACACACACCCCCCCCCCCCCCCCACACTCACTTTCTGGATGACCCTGAGGTTGCGGTTGAACTGGTACACGTAGGAGCGGATGTCCAAGTCGTACTGCCGCAGGTCGAAGCGCAGCAGGTGGTCGTGGACCAGCCGCAGGGTCATGTGACCCGCCAGCTGGGCCGCCGACAGCGCCAGGCGGGGCACCTGGTTGCCCGTGGCATCGTTCAGCTGCACCCGGGTGTCCAGCATGGTGCCCAGGTACGGGTAGTCCTGGGGCGGGGACAGAAGAGGTACATCGGTCTAAAGAGTGGGGGGTGGCAGTAGCTCAGGCGGCAAGAGCGGCTGTCTGGCAACAGGAAGGTTGCTGGTTCGATCCCCGGGCTCCGCCTCCTAGCTAAGTGTCGAGGTGTCCCTGAGCAAGACACCACCTAACCCTAAGTGCTCCTGACGTGTTGGTTGTTACCTTGCATGGTTGGCACCGCCGTCGGTGTATGAATGGGTGAATGTGAGGCAAGTAGAAATCGCTTTGGATAAAAGCGCTGTATAAATGCAATCCGTTTACCATTTAAAGACAGTGAAACGACAATAAAAATATAATTCACTGCCGGAACAGTAAGTCTCAAGCACTTATTTCCAGGTTATGCCCTTGCTGGTAAACATCAACACAAACGTATGTCCACCCCCGTTACACACTGAAAATTGTCCGTCCGTCCATCTATAGAGACTTTTTTTTACATTTTAAAGGAGACCTATTATACCACCAGGTGTGAGCGCGATTCGCCCTTCTAAGCGGTTTCAAAAACCGGTGACATCTCCGGTTTTTGACATCACAAGTGGAAGTTGTCCACTGAGAAGTATGCTCGCGAGATCAGCAACCGGTAGGCTGAGCTCAAACTTGAGTCAATTCAAAAAGAGCTTTATTGACGTGGAAAACGAATGAGAGGAAGAGCTGGATCAGCGGCAAAGTACCGCAGCGAGAAACCCCGTCTGTAATCCTAGCTACAGACAACTAAACACGACTCCATGATTCCATTGAGGTCTGTACACCCGGGTCGATCGACTCAACGCTCGGTTACACGACAGGTTTGCGCCGCTGTCCCCGGAGTCAAAGAAAGAAGAGACGCCTCAAAGGAAGAAGAACTTACAGAAGCGCCGGTCAGGCGGAAGGAGATGGAGGGAATCCCGGAGAAGGTGAGGAAGGGGTAGGCAGCATCATCCATCTGCATGGGCTGCATGCTGGGGGGGGGGGGGGGAGAAACAACAGAATAACCACAGGTTCATCACATGTGGACGGCAAACGTAATAATTGGGAGCCCGGCAAAGAGACAGGTGGCCCAGAAGGCAAAACAAATGATCAGTCAATCTGACCGTGTTCTGTCCAGTGAATCCACATAATAAGGTGCCCTTTAGGAGAACAAATCGGTACTCCAAGTCCTTTATACCTTCTGCCGTCAGGCTACTAAATGCAGACAGTAGTATATACTGTATATATAAACTATAACAAATATTATATAAACTATAACAAAAAGGTTTTTTGACTTTATCTACTGCTGCTCGGGGTTTGCTTGTACGGTTGCCTTTGACATATCATTTATCTTGCCTGTGAGTGTATTGAGTTGTGTGTAAGGACTGGTAAGCTGTTCAGACAACTTAATAAAGTTGTCTGAACTGAACGTGCTTAATCGTAAGTAAAATGCCCCTAAATGTAATCGTGGTTGTTTTGGAGTAGGAGCTGGGAAATGTATACAAGCAGCATCAATGCCCCCCCTTCAGTCCCAGTGACGGCGTTAAAGCACGGTTAAACGTCTTTCGATCCATATTTGATGACCAAAACAGGAAGAAGAAGACATGCCCACTTACACGCTTTTCTTCCAGTCTTCCTCGCTACGGACGAGCTCCTTGTAGAGGCTCTGTGAGGGTGTCACCTGACTCTTCACCTGGACGGGCACAGGTAGGTGAGACAGGTGAGTTGACGGGTAGGCGAGACAGGTGAGTTGACAAGTAGGCGAGACCGGTGAGTTGACGGGTAGGCGAGACGGGTGTGAGTAAACAGGTAGGCGAGACGGGTGAATAAACAGGGAGACAAGACAGGTGAGACGGGTGTGAGCAAATAGGTAGGCGAGACAGGTGAACAAACAGATAGACAAGACGGGTGAGTAAACAGTTAGGCGAGATGGGTGAGTAAACAGGTAGGCGAGATGGGTGAGTAAACAGGTAGGCAAGATGGGTGAGTAAACAGGTAGGCGAGACGGGTGAGTTGACAGGTAGGCGAGACGGGTCTGAGTCAATAGGTCGTCAACATCGCCACGATTCGGACTATTGATGTTTTAAACTAATTCCTTCTTCGCGTCGTGCCACTTCCCCCTTGTCAGACACTTTTTATTGATGTTTTGCGCCAAAAAAGGTGCACAAACAAAGTTTGATTGACCGATAAAGACGGGACATGATCCCAAATGCAGCAGCTTGCGTCTGGTGTTGGTTGTGGGCGCTCACCTCCTCGACCGCGCTCTTCATCAGGTTCTGCAGCAGTGGGCTGGCAGAGACCTTCAAGCCGCCGGTCCCTGCAAGACAACACGTCGTCCCATTAACAAACCGCGCGCGTATACGCACACGCACACGCACACACACACACACACACACACACGCACACACATACATACCCGTCACAAGATCGTCCAGGTTGATGTAGGTGAAGGCCTTCATGCTGAGCGAGGACAGGTAACCCTGCACACACACACATGCAGACATGGCTTAAAAATGGCCGACGACTTGAAAAGAATAATTTGTCATACTGGTCATACTGCTGGCGACATTTCTAAGCAGAAATTTTTAAGCAAAGGGCACAACAAAAGACATTTAATTGTATTATTTGAATGCACTTTTCTGACCACTGGCTGCAGTTCCTACCTCCAGCCACTCTGTGGCGCCAACGCTCCCGTATTCACCAGCACTCCAGCTGGCAAACACGATGCTTCTCCTGGGCACGAACCCTCCTGCAGGGAACAAAAAATAAAGTAATAAATAAACGACAGAGGTAAAACTGCCATGTCGTCGTCAAACCTGAGCAGCAGGCAAGACTCACCGTCCTTCACCATAGCGGAGATGGCGCGGGCTAGCTCCACCAGGACACTGGTGCCAACGGTGGACTTGGCAAAGCCAGGGCCCCACGAGTCCCTCTGAGCCCCGAGGATGACGTAGCGGTCTGCACACAAGACGAGGACAACAACAACAACAACAACAACAACAACAGAATGGGTCAGGGGAGGCGGGACATCCAGCTGAAAATCAAATCAAATCAAATACAGCTTTCTGCCAACCACTCCCAAGATTAAGCTCTCAAAAAGGCAAACGCTGTGCATCTCCATTGATTGTTGGGGAAACAAAAAGCGATTAATGAGCACAATCGTGTCCGGTGTTCACCAATCATCGTCATTTAACAGAAGCGTTTATCCAAACACACGCGTCACGAAAGGAGCAGGTAAACGGGTGAGGAATCTGGTTACAGGTAGGCAAGAGAGAGACAGAGAGAGAGACACAGGGACAGAGACAGAGAGACAGACAGACAGAGCAAGTGTGTGTGAGTGAGTACCGGGGTCCACGTAGCCCTTGATGACGCCCAGAACGTTGTTGATCTTCTTCTCCACGAGCACGTTGTTCACCTCCAGCGTCACCAGGTCATTGGTGTCCCCCAGGTGGCTCACGTTTTCGTCATACCACGTCTTGGGCGCCGCGTGTCCGCCCAGCTGCCTGCGGGGCACACGGAGAGGACACACACACACGGTGGTGACACACACACACACACACACACACACACACACAGAGAGAGGGAGAGAGAGAGAGACACAGACACCGAGAGAGAGAGAGAGACACAGACAGACAGACAGAAAGAGAGAGAGAGACAGACACACACCTTGCGATTTTCATGGCCATGCGTGCGGTGATGGTCTGGGCCGGGATGGAGGGCAGGCCGGACGAGGCGACGGGGGCAAAGGTGGTGTGGTTGAAGGACGGGAAGCCGGGCGTGTAGGGGTCACCAGAGCCCAGGTGGACCTGGAGGCACCAGGGGAGAGGTGAAATCTAGAGGCTTTTGCGATCAGGGCCGCTCGACTTGCCTGAGATAAGGCTTGCAGAATCAGTGACTTCTTTTATTTCTCTTCTTTAAAACCATTTTTATAGACTTGCTTTTATGTGATGTCTTTTTATTGCCTTTATTCTTTTATTGTTTCTTTTATATTTTTTATTTTTATTATTTATTATTATTATTATTTTTATGTTTTTGTTTTTTATTGTCTTATTGTTCCAAATTTATCTTAACTTTACCATGATCTTGTCTTGCTTTTGTTTGGCCTTTCTGTTCAGTTTCTGTACTATATTGTCTTGAGTATCCTGTTTTGCTTTGTAAACTCTGCTTTTAAAAGGTGCTGTTTAAATAGTTATTATTATTGTTATTATTATGAAGTCACGCCGTCCAATGACAGACAGACATGCAGCCTCTCTCTCCGCCATGTCGCCGCGGTTACGTTCCAAACTGTCTAGCGGGGCTTACGTGGCCGTAGAGCTGGGTACCGTCTCCGGAGTTGGGGTCTGCACATATGAGGACAGCGGAGGCATTCAGCTTGGCAGCATTGGCCACCTGCAGGGAGGGAGAGAGAGAGAATAGAAATTCATGAGGAGAGCGAGGCAAATGCCAAGTCGATGCGACTCACAATACAAAGACACCGACCAACCCTGGTTTAACAGAAAGAAACATGAATGTGGATGCTTTTTCATTGTTTTAAATCAGGGTTGCCTAAAATAATAAGTGTGACACTTTTGACGGGTGTCTAGAAAACGGCTTTATAAATAAAATGTATTATTATTATTATTATCGTCAACATAGTTAAAGATTTTTTGTCGAGGACACAAGAAGCCGAGAGAACTGCCAACAGGCCATCAAACACTACATCTACCATCCCGGAGCTCCCACCTTCTCAGCAAAGCTGATCTTGCCGGCCTTCATCAGCACCACCCTCCCACTCAGATCGATGTTGTAGTCCGTAAGCGTCGTGAAGTCCTCCGTCTGACCATAGAACGCGTAGATGATGGCGCCCTAAAAAAAGTACATAATAATTAAAAAAAACACATGACCGTCGGCTGGATTAATTTTTTTTATAGCACATGTTTTTCATACAACATGGAAAACATGAAGATTGTGTTTTCCATGACAGTTTTCTGTATTGCCTATACCCGTTGACGACCATTGGTTTGGGATTATCAACAAAGACTACATTTTCGCATATTCCTCAAGTGTGTATACAACTATAATTAGAGGAATGCGTGTGTGTGTATGTATATATATATATATATATTAGGGCTGGGCGATAACGATATGTATCGCGATAGACACGTAATCAATATCAATAGAAAATGCGTTCGATAGAACGTTTCGATATTTTTTTTTCCTCGTTGGAAGAAACCGGAGCTTAGAGTCTAGCTCCACTTTGAACCAGAGGTTGCGAAGCAAAATTGGTTGCATGAACAAAGGCACTCGTCCTCTGGTACCTAGCAACGTATGGAGTGACACGCTAATGGCCAATCATGTAACAGTATCACGGTGGTTGCGCCATCTCGTTGTCTCGTGTTTGTTTCTTGAATAACAGAAGTGAAAGATGAGTGCTGCAACGAGCGAGGAAATTGTCGACAAAAATGGAAAGGTCAGCTCGCCAGTATGGCAGCTTTTTGGATTTTATAAGTCAGACCGTAGTCAGACCAATGTTGTCTGTAAATTATGCAAGACCGTCGTCCCCACCAAGACTGGTAATACAACCAACTTGTACAACCAACTTCTCAGATCTCAGGTTTCTCTATGTTTACATTTAACACTTTGCACATGTTTTTGTAACACTTTATTTTTGTTAAGCACTTTATTATTGATAATTGTTAAGTTTTCATTGTGATTTAAATTTTCATTCAGACTTATGTTTATATTTATATATTTGAGTGTTTTCCATGGTTGTGTTGACATTCCTTTTCCCTGTCTGCCTACAATCAGAGGAAGGTTAAGTTTAAAATAAAAATGTTTAAATTTAGTATATTTTTCTCCTGGTCCTTATTTTAAATAGGTCATACAAATTATCAATAATTATCGATATCGACCGATATGAAACACTTATATGGTGATACAGTTTTCAGCCATATCGCCCAGCCCTAATATATATATATATATATATATATGCATGCACTTTGACATACACAACGACCGTTCATCCGATCAATGTCTCACTTGGCGGGTGTTATTGCCAAGGACCCGAGGAAGTGCGGTGTCGACGAGTGTGAAGTTGTATTGGTGAGCGGTTCTCGAGAAAGCTGCACTGAACAGGCAACGGAACGGGCAGCACTTGCCCCGGCGGGTGTATTCAGTGCAGTGAAGTCGGGTCGTGTGGAGTTGTTTGGGATGAGCGGTTCTTGAGAAAGCCGCAAGCAGCAGCAGCAATACGGGAGGCCGTGCAAAATCGGCCCGTTTTGACCTGGGCAGGGCCCACGCTTCGAGCGGGGCACTTGAGCATTCAGGGGGACCGACACATTTAAAAACCTGGGACTTACGGTGAACGATCCAGTGGCGCTGTAGGACAGGAACCCATTGAAGGAGTTCGGAGTCGTTCTTGAAAATAACCTGGTTGGTTTTGGGCACCGGGAGCTCCTGCACCTTGACAAAGTGCTCGTCCGTCCAGGGGTCCATGCCGTAGTCCTTGAACCTACTCATCACCTTGTTGGCGAGCAAGTCGTCACCCGGGGTGCCAGCCTGGTGCTTGTCACTGGCAAAATCGCTGGGGGACACAAACAAACCAGAGGACGGCATTTTAAGAGCTGCTGGCAAGCAAGCAGGTTGGGGAGGTTAGAGGTCCGGGGGGGGGGGGGGGGGGCGTTCACCACTACTGCCAATTATTGTAAAAGTTTCACTTTTCCCAAGTCAAATCAGGACAATTTCAGGCATTCCCTTGAAATTGTAATTATTTAATCTTTAAAAAAAAAAAACGTATTAGTAACATTCGTCACTTTCCTGAACATTGTTTTTTCTTTAAATCTACAGATTGACAACAAATTTTAAAGGAGACATTTGACCACCACCACCAGGGTCCAGACCAGAGGAGCATTCACCTGAAGGCTTGGTCGAGTTGGCCCTCGCTGAGCTGCTGGCCCAGGAGGGCCTTGAGGTTGTCCCAGTCCATGAGCGGGGCGGCGCCAGTCTCGACCGCCACCACGCTGGGCCTGTTGTCGATGGGCGGGAGAGGCTGGGAACAGTTGGCGACCACTTCCTCCTTCTTGCGGTGCACCAGGTAGCCGATCAGATAGCCTGGACGTGGGGAGAGCAGAGGTTTTAACGGACGGAGGTATAGGATGCCAAATAATGCAGTGCCGTGTGATGCCAGACAGGATAGCATAACACCCACCCAAACCCAAAGCCCATCTTTTTCAGCAATAAAAATATATACATTTACAAAATTGAAAAAATAAGAGTTTTGATCCTGCAAACAATACAGCCCATATTATCTCTATATCAGAGAAACTGCATACTGGTCCACAGTAGCACATTGAATTGAAGGGAAGAGCTAAATTGTGATTGTGACACTGGTACTGACTTTCATGGCCGTCAACGGAACCGCCCCTACCTACCTCCAAACATTAGTCCGACCCTACGCCCCAGCCCGAGCACTCCGCTCGGCAACTTCTGCCAAACGACTGGTACCGCCTTCACTAAAAACAGCCAAACATCGCTCTTCCAAGTCCCAACTCTTCACGGTTCTGGCTCCTCAGTGGTGGAATGAGCTCCCGGCTCACGTCAGGACGGCCGAGTCGCTCGCCAGCTTCCGCAAGAGACTCAAGACCCACCTGTTCAGAGTTCACCTGGACTCTACATAACCCCCCTCCTTAACAAGAGACTCAAGACCCACCTGTTCAGAGTTCACCTGGACTCTACATAACCCCCCCCTAGCACTAACCTGCGTGTTTATATATCTTAACACTTATTAATGGCACTTAGCATTGTTGTTCGTTCTCAGATGTTGTATCATGCTTAGAATCGCACGTCTGCCCAGCTACTTATGCAGGCAACATGGCAATTATGAAACTGTATTCGTTCTATTCGTCTCCTAAATATGAATGCTCGAAAACAGCTCTATTCTTATCTTCAGGTACCACAGTGATATATTGCTGCCTCTCCTTCAACAAATGTACTCTTTGTAAGTCGCTTTGGATAAAAGCGTCTGCCAAATGCCCTAAATGTAAATGTAAATGTAAATTTGGTGGGCAGAAACCTGCACATAGGCATGGCTAGGTGAGACGACATGCAGAGACGCAAATGTTCGGCTACCTACTTGTGGTTGTGATGCGTTTGAAATAATATGGGGCGAGGTCAACGCAACTGAAAATGTACCAAGAAGTAGCCAATGAAATGGGGAAGTTCACTTCACCTTTCAGTTATAAAAATATGTGAGTTTCATGTTCACTTCTCAAAAACCCACCAAAACAGATTTCCTTCCATCCCGATTCCCCAAAGCCCTGTCCATCTTTTTCAGCAAAAAAGATGGACAGGGCCACTCCTAAATCCAACCCAAAAAATAAAAATATATGATTTGAGGTAAACTTCGACGTGCAAACGACTGGTTCGGTTACTTTCGCCACTTAGCAATCCAAGGTGGCGCCGCGGATGGCTGCCTCCGTTTTCGTCCCAGCACTTTCCGTTTAATGTTCAATGTTAAACCCGATTCCGATTCCTCACCGATGATGAAGATGAGGAGGGTGGCGGCGACGAGGAAGCAGACGTTGCGGGGCGAGCGGACAGGCTTGCGCGCGGTGTACGCGGGCCCGTGCACGCCGTTGTGGTGGCTGTGCTCTCCCACACCGTTGCCACTGCCGGCCAGTTCGTCAGCTGCGTCCGTCGTCATCTTCAGCTCCACGTTGCTGTTGTCCGCCTCCATGTTCTCTGCGAGGTTGAAGCGCATGTACGAGCGCGGCTCGCCATTGAACTGAGACAGAAATGGAGATGGACAGAGACGGAGAGAGATGGAGAGAGAGAGACGGAGAGAGAGATAGAGAGAGAGAGAGAGAGAGACGGAGAGAGAGAGACAGTTAGACAAGTAGGGTGGGAAATGCATTGATATATGGATATCATGATGCAAGACTAGATATCGTCCAAGATTTTGGATATTGTAATATCGGGATATGGCATAAAGTGTCGTCTATTCCTGGTTGTAAAAAATGCATTGCAGTAAAGTGATTTGAAAAATGTCATTTTCTGAACGTACAAGAATGTTCGAGCTGTTCCATTATTTACACAAAAGTTACTTAGTACAAACGTTACTAAATACAATTTCTTACTTTCATGTGTCAAGTACTTAATTCTTACAGGAGTACACAAAAATAGGCTTTACCATGTGGTCATTTTATGTAGAATATTGAATAATAAGCAATACTTTGTCATCACCCATGTCACCCATGGGTTAAACTCTGAAGGAAGTAGGCCAAGTAGGCAGTCTTTGAGTATCTTTGAGTCTTTGTGTATCCCCACACAATAGGTGAAAATAAACCCTTCGACGAATTATGTAACAGCTATTTTTAGACCCAAACAAACAAGTTAGGATTAGTCTAACATTATAAACCTTCAAAATGTAAAAAAAAAAAAAAATTTAAGAATTGCGTTGGAAGACTCACTATTTTGGATATCGTAGTTCTCGCCTGGTCCATTTCTTTTTTTTTTTTTACTTCTCAGGATCCTGAAGAGGAAGAAAGAAAACAAACAGTTTGAGACAAAGTGAGCGTCCAACCGTGCGCAGATTCTGCCCTGGCCTGAGAACCGGAGGCAGTCGTTTGTACATATTCCCTTTCATTTCTGGGAAGGGTCTTGTCCAAACAGCCGGGGCAGTTTCCTACACCGCTGACCAGAGTTTCCAGGTACGCAACACCTGGGTCCCAGCTGCAGGTGGTCTGCCGGCCCACCGCAGGCCTCCGAGGAACAGAACACTGAGCTAGAGTCAACTTCCCCCACACGCCTCCACTGGACGGCCCGGCCCGGCCCAAACCAAACAACGGCTCAGATTTAATTGCACCCGACCTCACATCTGTAACGCAAAAGCTGTTATTTTATTATTATATTATCATCATTATCAAGGTGCTTCATGGCAAAAACCTTCCCTTTTAAAAAGCAATCTTGACTTCCTCTCAGGGACAGTTAAACTGCCATCCAACGTTATCTAAACTGATTCTTTTGAAATGGGATGAACCAATGCATTCAGGTTAAAGTAATTCTGTACAGACCACCTGCACAGCCACCACAAGGTTTATATATTCTGTGTATGTCAGGGACAGTGCATATTAATAAACAGTACTGTAAATATGCCAGAATTAGCTAGGCGGCTAGTTTTCATCTATTTGGCCCACTACACTGGTTTTTGGTACATCAATGTATTTTAACATTTGTGGTTGGGATGCGTTTGAAATAACATGGGGCGAGGTCAACGCAACTGAAAATGTACCAAGAAGTAACCAATAAAATGGGGAAGTTCATTTCACCTTTCAGTTAGGTCTATACAAATGTGAGTTTCATGTTCACTTCTCAAAAACCCATCAAAACAGATTTCCTTCCATCCCGATTCCTCAAAACCACCACCTGTAGATTATTAATGGACAATGCTAAAAAGAGTAACCATTAAAATTACATGTGTAAATGCAGAAATGTATGAGAGACAACATTTGAGATTTATCATCATTGGCCTCAAGCAGGAAAGCATTTTCCCCCCCTCAGATGCATTTTAATAGTTAATCTATAATTCAAGTATTTGATAGAAAACCAGCCGCTTTAATGTTCAGCCAAGTTAATCGTATTCATTGCGTGGACCAAACAACAAATGCCTTCTTCTAAATATGGCTGTAAACCAAATGATCGTTACAAAGACCTAATCTCATTCAACTCCTCCTCACATAACCTCTAACCTTCCAGCCATGACCTGTAGTGACCCTCAAAGCCTCCGATGTCGACCTTCCCATAAACCGCCGGTTGTATTCCCCCACACCTACGCTCTCCGCCCTACACCAGTCAACGAGGCCAAGGCTTCCCAGAACTCTCAAGCTGGAAATGAACTGGAACACTTTTGGCTGGCAAGAACTGCAATGGTTTCTGCTGACTTGGTTACGCGTTTCATGACATTTTGCATAATAATAAAAAGGTTACACCAAACTAAAGTTTGAGTGTAAGGGGAAGTGTGCACAAAGGATAATCGAGGGTCCTCGTGGTGTACGGGAAGGCGATGGGAATGTGTGCCATAGGTGAACTATAACAAAAACGGCTGGACTGAGGGAGCATTTAAGACAGAGCCGGACAATGTTTGTCTTGTCTGACCTTCGGAGAAGAACAAAACACCAAGACCTACACAGCAGCCACCCATGGCCAAGTTGGCGTTATCAACACACACACACACACACACACACACACACACACATATATATAGGAGGGTAATCCACTGGCTACTGACAAGCCAAAGATAATATGGGGCACAAGGTCTCTCTGGATCTGGATGGGAGTGAACTACATGCTAAAAGGTTGCTGTTGAATTTAGTTACAAGCAAATATTCGAAAACGCTAACGACAGACAAGCACAACGTGTGTGTATTAGTATTGTGGTACTTCCACACCGTAAACTGTAATGTGGCTCTGTAGAGGCGGAATTCAAACTGTTGAGAGAGAGAGAGGGCGTGAACTATGAGCCCAGTCCTGCAAAACAATAACCTGCAACGTTCTCCATTAAAAGTGAAGCAACACGAAGAGACAGGTTGTAAAGCTCGAGACCACTGGACCAGCGCGGACATTGCATGAGAGGAATGAGTGCGGGTCAAATGCCTCGAACACACACCCACACACACACACACACACACACACACACACACACACACACACACACACACACACACACACACACACACACACACACACACACGAACCGGTTGTCCTGGCCTAATTTATAATGATGCTAATCGTGGCCTCAGCGAACTCGCCACCGTTAGCATACTTCGAGTAGCTAGAGCGGTCTAGCACAAAGCACTGGGCAAACAACATCAATGTCCACTCAGAGTAAAGGTGAGGGCCGTCTGGGGGTTTATGCGTGACCAATTCAATAACATCCACCGACTTCCCTGCCAGGTGTGTCATAACCAGCAGATCACTAGTTATGCCAACAGACCTGACGGGAACGTTGGTGGAGCCAAACAAGTGTTATGTTCATCTGATGCTTTACTGGAGTGCAAAGTGCATTCAATAAATCGATGGAGTTTTCACAAACACATTCATGTGCATCTTCAATCCGCAGATATCTACGTAGGCCTAGTTGAAGAACATGCAGAATCAAAAGCTGTGTATATATAAATATATATATAACGTGACACGCTTCAAACAAAACCAAAGTTCCAACAAAACCAAAGAAGAGGTCCATTTCGGCAGCGGGCTTTGCGCCCCTTGCCTGCTTCTTGAAAGGCAACGCGGAGGAACAACCGGCATACCGAGCATAGCAGGGTTCAAACTTTAATCAGCTTAACAGCCTCTCAGTTAAGAGACACCAAAGGATTAGTAGCAATCCAGGTTGGGGTTACAACAAAACGCATCAGGCCTACATGAAATGAGGCCAACACTTCCAAAAGCTCTGTCAGACCACAACGGGAAAGGATTGTCCAGCTGGGAGTCGGCAATCACAATCGAATTACGATCGACTCGACCAATTCAGATCGCTAAGATTGATTCAATTTTCAGAAGACTTGGGGGTACTACTAGCCTACTAGCCCATGGTCTTGGAGGTTAGGCTATAGGCATAACTCAGGACAAATCGTTATTGGAGGCGCGCGTGTGCATGGGAGATAAGCGAGGGGGGAGCCTGCATCACGCCCTACCCGGGAAAGACGTCAACGACATACGAGACAATCAGATCAAATGAGGCCAGTATGGTGGACCCCCCGCGCTGCACCATCAAACCAAAAAGAACCACCAAGCCCCATAGGCCAGCTCTAGGTTCTAGACCCTAATTAGGTTCTAGAGCTGTAGGTCTTCGACAATGAAGTGAACAATACCCAGATTAGGACTTCAAAATAGCATGGTGGTACACTTCGAACACGGGTTCACGCCAAATGGGTGTCGAAGAAGAAACCCTGCAAGTACCTCAAGTAGAAGTCACGGTCACCATGCAGGCCCAATCTAAACCCCGGAGGCACTTAACTCCAGCAGTCACTAATTCACTAACTGAAAAATGACAACTACATTCTTCTGGCAGACGTCCACACTGACCAGGCGTCACCTTGGGTTATATTGTAAGTCCCAATGGCCATGAGGCCCCAACGAAAATTGGGGGGGGGAATAACCAAACTGTATTAGGGACCCAGCTGTCCCGAGTAACCTTTGGTTCAGAAATAGACTAGTGGCAAAACAGAACGTGACTGCAGCCATCACTATTGTGGCTAGAGTTACACGTGTAAAATACGTGCTCCTTGAAGAAATGACACCGCTATCATTATTATTGCAAGTTAATATGTAGCAAGTAGCTGTCATTTTTACAACAATTGGTTACCGCGAGGAGCAACTGTAAAAACTATGTCAGATAGTAAAGATATTTTCTCAGTGGAGGAATTAAGTTTTTACCAAACCATACCACGGCTGGGAAACAATTATTTCATGCCGTGACGGATTACCCCACCCTTCATGAACAATGAGGAAAAGGGCATATTCTCTCTTTTGTGTAAAAGAGCAATCATTAGCCAAGATCTTACAGGAAACAGTCGCAGGTGAAGGACAATTCAATAGAGCTCAGTGAAAAAAAAAGAGAAAATCCTGTCCAGCCAGTATGGAAACTGCAGGTCCGTGACACCAGGAAATGTCAAATGCACACAAACCGCTTAACTACAGCTGAAAGAATCTGTCACACTGGCAATTGTAAAAAAATAAAATAAAAAACAATGTGCTTTGTTAAACTAGAATCATCTTGAACGCATCACAGTTTATGGACAGAAAGGTGATCATACTAGTGGTGGGACTCCATTAAAAAAATGTATCTAATTAATTAGAGGCTTTGTAATTAATTAATCGCATATCAATATTTGACACAAGCAACATCTTCCAATTCAAATGGATTTTGGTATACGAGTGAATCAATGAATAGACAGACATACAGATAGACATGCGTTTAAGCAGCAAAATCCTGTTTATTTTAGCTACACAGACCAACAGTTTAAAATAAAATGCCATCTCTACCATCTAAAATGGTAACAATTTTTTTTTAATAAATAAATAAAAAAATAAAAAAAACGGTCCAACGCGATCTCTTCCGGTCCGTCCATATTTGAGCCGCCAATTCGTCCACTGAGAAACGTTCCGTGGTGTTCGGAGTGCAAAAATAAAGTGTGATTAAAACGTGTTAATTCTTTTAATGCGTTATTTTTTTCTGTAATTGGTTTTGGGTGGAGAACCGAAAGGCATTGCCGATACAAAGAGGATGCATGACCAAAGCTGTCCGTGGAGGTGCAATATTGGAGTTTATCGCCATTAAATACAAGCAGATTAAGACTTATATTTCCAGGGAATTGCGACTTCCTCTTTCTTCCATATCAGTCGAAGGAATGTTCATTTGACAACCCTATTTTATAATTTGATATATATACTGTACATGCGTGTGTGTGTGTGTGTGTGTGTGTGTGTGTGTGTAAAAGGAGTCACAAGAGGGGAGTTAGTGTCGGAGTCATTGTTCATGGCCAAGTCATGTGAGAGTAGGCTCGTTCCCAGGGTTGGGGAGAGAGCACCGGCGAGCACCAGCACCAAGAGAGAGCGAGAGCAAGAGGGGGTGACAGGAGAGTAGAGTCATTCATTCATGCATGCATGCATGAAACTCACACATGCATGAAACACACACACACACACACACACACACACACCACACAAACAGGTTTAAGACAAGCCTTTTGCTGAATGCATTGCCCTGTGTAGTATTGACTATTGAGCAACATGTCCAAGAAAAGGTCAGTAATTACACCGTCATGGCGCCAGTCAAGGACACCCACCCAGCCAGCCAGCCAGCAGACGGACAGACAAACAGACACGTCAAGTTCACCTGCTACACCTTGACCAAGTGGTCGGCTCTAGTAGTAATAATAACTCATCTAGAATAGAATAGACATCAGCACAGCAAATCACACACAAATATACATAATTATGGCATGTTACAATGTGATAGCATACAAGATTGACTGTGGATCAAATATGCATGCATGTATGTATGCATGTATTGACCCCACACTGAGAATATACTGTGCATACGCATTTTAGATTATGTTTGCAAAACATAATGTGTACATTTCTAGACATTTGTGACACTTCTGTGTGGCCAACGTGGTGGTGGTGATGATGATGATGATGGGGGCGCTGCTGCTGCTGCAGGTAGAAGCGTGGCTTCTCGTCTGAACGTTATGGCGTCGGTGGCGCCAATTATAGTACTACCGCACACACTGCCTTTGTGTCTCCCCCAGCGTAAAAGTGCACTTAGCGCGGCACACACACGTCAATTAAGTTAAATTAAGTTACAAAAAAAATAATTAAAAATGGTCTCGGAAATCTTGAAGAATTAAAAGAATAAAAGGAGGAAGGAAGGAACGTGGGCTGGGCTGAGCTGAGCGACAAACCGCGTGGACAGCAGCACGACACAAGGTCACACTTTGGATACATTGCATTTTATATTATATTATTATATTATTATATGATATTAATACTGGGTATACTGGTACATATATCTGCCAAACCACTGAATGAATGAATGTCCTCCTCACCACCACCTTCTTCTTCTTCTTCTTCTCTGTGGCTGAGCTCGACACCCTCGGTTCTCGGTTCCCACCGCTGCTGCTGACTGACTGACTGACTGAGTCTGTCTGCCTGCACGGAGCTTCGGTTCTCGGGACTTCTTCTCGCCACCAACTGTCCGTCTCTACCGGCGACCTTCACACTCACTGAATGCTTCACACTCACTGAATGCCTTTACACTCAATAGGAAACACAAGGGGCGCTCTCGCTGACAAGCACGCGCTTGTCAAGAGAGACTCCTCAGTAAGGAGAGTCGCTATTGGCTAGATGACATCATCGCATAATGGACCATGTGCTGTCGGAGAGAGAGGAATAACGTTGTGGGAGAGACAGAAAGTGAGTTAAAAAAAAAATAATAAAACCATAAATAATGTTATTTATTTATTTATTTATTTATTTATTTATTTATTTATTTTAGTGCCGTGATTTATTTTAGACAAAGAACATTTTGACATTTACATCCCGCCCTGATCAGCCGGCGGCGGCTTTGCGCATGCGCGATTCATTTGCAGTCTGGACGCGGAGGGGTGAACGTCTCCTGCTCTGACTGCGGCTGGGACAACAATACAATTATACTGACAATTATTCACCATTCAGCATTCATTCATGTACATTTGTTGTATTTTTATTATTCTGCTGTTGATGTCTCTGTTGTTTTATTGCATTGCTATGCAACCTGGCGAAAGAATTTCTTTCAGCATTAATAAAGTTCTATCTTATCTTATCTTGTCTTGTGTGGATCTCTTGGAGATTCACATGAATGTCTCGAAGTAAGAGAGCCAGTCTCGCTAAATTATTAGTAAATCACCATCAACAAGTTGACCCGGCTCCTACTGGCAGGTGTTGTGTGTTTGTCATCACACGACACCGTTAATGGCTGTTTAACCCAAGGGGCCCGGTCTTCTCCACGCCACCGTAAATGCTGTTATGGTTGTGTTGACTAATGACATGTTTATTCGCTGTGATTTTGTTTTTGCTTTTTCTAAATCCCTTTCCCACATATCCCCCCCCCCCCCCCCCCCCCCCCCCCACGCACACACACACACACACACACACACTGCTCTCTCTCTCTCTCTCTCTTCTTTTGTAGAAGAAGATGAAGATGGAGAAAGTCAAAGTGTTTTATTGTCACATGTTCTTCATAACACAGGGCCATTCTGAACAGTGAAATTCTCGTGCGTGGCAGGCGACAGTCCGCAAAAAATATTAGGTAAAAACAAGATAAAATAGCAAGAAGATACATTTATATACATATATGCATGGGTACTACACATATATATAGACACACATGAAAATAGCACTAACCTGCGTGTTTATATGTCTTAACACTTATTAATGGCACTTAGCATTGTTGTTCGTTCTCAGATGTTGTATCATGCTTAGAATCACACGCCTGCCCAGCTACTTATGCAGGCAACTTGGCAATTATGAAACTCGTTCTATTCGTCTCGTAAATATGAATGTTCGAAAACAGCTCTATTCTTATCTTCAGGTACCACAGTGATATATTGCTGCCTCTCCTTCAACAAATGTACTCTTTGTAAGTCGCTTTGGATAAAAGCGTCTGCCAAATGCCCTAAATGTAAATGTAAAAAGAAGAAGAAGAAGGAGGAGGAAGAGACTGCACCAGACATAGTGTGTGTCATACACTGAGAAGAAGTCACGGGAGACAGGGAGCTTCAGACTTGTAACCCCCCCCCCCCCCCCCACTCCCAGACCCTACTAGTCTCCTGTCGCTCCTTCTCCTTATTCTTCTTCTCCTCCTCCCACAGAACGACCGACGCCTCGGTGTAATTTATCCCCGTCCTCCCCATAGAACAAGAACAAGTCCCATATAAAGGATTTAGCGCTTGCGAAAGGTTAGCGACACACAGGCCCCAGCGAATCGTTGTTGGAGTTGCATACGTTCCCGGTCCAAGAATGCGTGTTGAATCAATGCTCCAAAGGTTAAGAGTTTAGAGTGTTGTATTGAACAGCAACACTGGCATAGAGATTTGAATAGGCAAATATGGTGCTAGGGTTCACACGCAGGCAGGCACGTACACAAACGCATGCACACACACGCACGCACACGTGCACACATGCTCACGGACACACACACACACACACACACACACACAGACACCAGGAAGTGAGCTTGTTATTATGATGCTGATTACTATTTTCCACTCGTGGCTGGAACATCATTCCACCTCCCAACCACACCCAAAACTCACCTGTTGGCCACCAACCAAAGACAAACATGCAAGACTCGATCTCCACATCAACCCAACCCCCAAGTATTGTTATTTTTTCTCTCTTTCAACTTCAAAATAATGACACTGGTGTATGTGTGTGTGTGTGTGTGTGTGTGTGTGTGCATCTGAGATTTATTTCTCAGTGTTTCTTAAGCTCCTCTTTGAGGTAAGTAATGGTTTCTTTCCCACGCCAACTGGAGAAAAGGTACATTTTTAGACAACAGACCAGGATTGGGAAAAACCTTCAATGCATACATACTAAACACACATTATCCAAATGATGGGGGGGGGGGGTTGTGTTTTAAAAATACTGTTTCTTCTTAGTGTCCTGTTGGAAGGCGACAAAAATGGTGATGTATCCCAAACAGTTGCTAAATTCACAATCAGGACTGTAAAGCTAACTGGGCTATGTGTCACCCCACAGAACAGGAAGGTCAGAGGTCATGTTTTTTTTTTTCAAACATGAATTATATTAAATGTAGTATAGTTAAAAGTTGAAGTTCTGTTAGTGATGTGAGGAACACAATGATATACTGTACATGAAAAACAACAATGAATCTGAAAAATGCTTCATTAAATTTTATTTATCATACATGCAATTCCTTCTTTTGAAAATGTCAACATTTTCTCCATAAACGGATTTCCATTGAGAGCTGCAGTGGGTTTCTTTGTAATCTGTGCGCCTCGGCCTCCTTCGAGCTGTGAATCAGAGGAGGTCTTTGGTCTTTGGCCGGAGACATGCGGTCTTCCACAGGAAACCGAAGTCTACTGCTGGCGGTGCTGACACAGCAAACGGGACCACAGTGGGCTGCACACCTGCAGAGGGAATCGGTTCTCGCGGCCTCAGTACTGTGGCTTCAGCTGGTGAGTGTGCGTGTGTCTGTGTGTGTGTGTGTGAGTAACTCTTATTTTGTCTCCTGTGAACCAAGTTTGATGAACCCCTGCCAAGTTTTTTCTCCATTAGGTGCAGTAAAACGTCTAGATCAGAGATGGGCAACTGGCGGCCCCCCGCGAGTCAATTTCCAAATATCAATAAATTGTTGGTTTCACAGTCGTTGGAAGCAAGCGTAAGAGTCCAAGAACGGTCCAGAACCAGATCAAGCCACGGTGGCTTCCCGGTCCAGAACCAGATCAAGCCACGGTGGATGTGTGGCAACATAGACTTCGCTACATTGGCGCCCAAACAGGACCTGGGACACGGAGACGCAAGGTGCTGAGTTGGGTGGCAGAAGCGGCGGACCGCAGTCGGGATAATGCGGAACAGTCTTTAATTATAAACTAGGCCCATTGGCTTCATAAGGAACATGTTAATATTGTTTTTAGTCAACGTCGTGTCGGGTCCTGCTGCTCCATCCGTCCCCAGCCTCCTACTGTGGGGACAGTAACCAGGTGTTAATAAATATGATCAGGCTCATTATACTCATCCCTACATATTGTGGGGACAGTAACCATGTGACAATAAATATGATAAGGATCATTATACTCATCCCTACATACTGTGGGGACAGTAACCAGGTGTTAATAAATATGATAAGGATCATTATACTCATCCTACAGCTGTGGTGATCTCAGGCGTGTTGCCGCTCCGCCCCCTTGTTTCACCCGCCGCTGCTAAACCACGCCCCCTCGCATACCACAATTATTATATTATTATTATTCTCTGAGGTTCTCTTCGGCCTTCCACCAAGGCCGAGGTCAGGGATCTTCGGCTTAAAAAGGTTGATGACCACTGGGTTACAGTATCTTATAGTGGAAGTGCACGGTCACAATGTGGCCCTCTGGTAGTGATGATAACATTTTTGTGGCCCTCTCTATCATCAAAGTTGCCCATCCCTGGTCTAGATCGTAGAGATCTGCTTCTTTCTCTCTCTCTCTTTTATTTTCTTAAATCGAATGATAACATAGGAAGCTGTCATCCTTGTTGGAAATGTTGCCGACCAAACAACCCCCACTCTGTGGTCAGCCGCTGCATGTGTATTAATCACCCCGATCAGTCTTTTTGATAACGATTTAGTGGGAAACGGGAACCGCAGGTCTGGATGACTTTACTAAGAATCATTAGACGATAGGGCCCATTAGGTGTCTGGAGAAGCAAATAGAAATACGTGAGCCCTCACACCGATAACTACAGTATGTTACATTTTGTGATATCTCTGTGACTCATAAGGCTCGCTCAGCCCACAGGACTCATGCTATCAGCTACACCGTTCAACACAATAGCCCTACAGCAGTGAGCACCTCATTATGTGTGTGTGTTGTGTGCGTGCCTGACATATGTGAATCACGCAATAACAAAAACTACTTTCTTTCTTCCACGGGAAACCAAAGTCTACTGCTGGCGATGCTGGCACAGCGAACCGGGAACAGGGAATCGGTTCTTGCGGCCTCTGTACTGTGGCTTCAGCTGGTGTGTGTGTGTGTGTGAGTAACTCTTATTTTGTCTCCTGTGAACCAAGTTTGATGAACACCTGCCAGGTGCAGTAAAATGTCTAGATCGTAGAGATCTGCTTCTTTCTCTCTCTCTTTTATTTTCTTAACAAATAAATGTTAAGAAACAGAGCCAGGCAGCTATGTAGATTCTTGATGAGAAATAACACATATTCCACAATTGAATGGCGTATGTGAATCACGCAACAAAAACCTACACTGAATCATCGAGTTTCCAAGCATCATCTTCACGCGGTGTTGGATGATGCAATTCCCATCGGGGATGAGTGCATATCGGCGGGGATGAGTGCATATCGGCGGGGTGGGTGGGTGGGGCACATTTGGCGCGCTGTTGTGAACCACCGATAACTTATCAAGCTCGGCACAGCAGGCCCCCGGCGTAACGCTAACACCTCAACCAAAGGCCCACGGTGAGGCTTCATTCAGAAATACATCACAGTTTCATGTGGTGCGGCCTTGTTGGCCATTTGCATCTTCTACTTCTTCTGGTGATTCTGGTCTTTTAAGTTCAAGAACTGTCGTTGGACACGTATTCATAAACTACTCTGCAAAGAATAAGTACGAGTAAAACAAGTTCTCATTGTACACACTAATACATTGTATATACATTTCAATAAGGATTCAGAAGTCTTTAATATTCAGCCAAAGGCATTGTGTCTTGTTTTGCATGTGATTGTACAGTATGGAAAGGGTTGGTTCATAGGCAAATATTGAAAAGGGGCAAATGTTTGCAAAAAGAAGCAAATATAATTACGTGAGCCCTCACACCGATAACTACAGTATATTACATTTTGTGATATCTCTGTGACTCATAAGGCTCGCTCAGCCCACAGGACTCATGCTATCAGCTACACCGTTCAACACAATAGCCCTACAGCAGTGAGCACCTCATTATGTGTGTGTGCATGTGCGTGAGTGTGTGTGCACCCGAGTGTGTGCATGAGTGCCTCTTACATTGTTAACGAAGCCCTACTTGAGGCAGTAGGTGTGTGTGTGGTATCAAATTACACGGTAGGATAGGAGGTTATTCGATAGATAAGCCTACAATAGCTGAATGGGGTACTGGGTTCGAACCAAGGTTATTATAGTTTTGCATTTTTCATTAGTTTTTATTTTTATTTCATTTTGACTTTTTGTTTTCAATTTCAGTTTAGTTTTAATTAGTTTTTAAAGTGGGTTTGTGCGTGCGTGCGTGTGTGTGTGTGCGTGGGGGGGGGGGGTCCACAGTCTGCTGCAGCTGGTGATGTCGGGGCCGGTCCTGTACTACAACAACATCCACACGCCGCCCATGGCCGCCTTCAGCCCTCACCCTGCCCACTCGCCCATCACCTCGCACCCCGCCCACCAGCCCCTGCCACCTCACCCCGCCCCACACCCCCAGTACCCCGCCCAGCCCTTCCTGTCTTCAATGCCCTTCCCCTATCGCCCCAACCATTGAGACACACGGTGTCTCTGTGTGTGTGTGTGTGTGTGTGTGTGCGTGTGCGTGTGCATGAGAGAGAACTGGTCGACAGCGAAAAAGTGTGTGTGTGTGTGTGTGTGTGTGTGTGTGTGTGTGCGCAAACTGTTTGACTGTGAAAAGTGTGTCTGTGTACATGTGTGTGTACGGTTTGACAACAAAAAGTGTGTTTGTGTGTGACAGTGTGTGTGTGTGTGTGCCATGTGAGTGTGTGCGCGCGCATGTGGGTGTACGGTTTGACAACAAAAAGTGTGTTTGTGTGTGACAATGTGTGTGTGTGTGCATGTGAGAACCGGTTGAAAGGACAAATCGTGTGTGTGCACATGCATCTGAGCGAGAAGTGTGTGTGTGCGCGCGTGCGTGTGTGCATGTGCGCTGCATCGACCCCAGGCGCGGTGGGTGTGCGTGAAGGCTGAGCTCTAGTATGGTTTGGTTTAACGTATTAAAGTGTTATTGAGACGTCACGCGGCGTTGTGTTGCCTGCGGCCACCATGGTTTGTTGAATAAAAAAATATTTTTTTACTCAATGGCTGGGTTTGTTTGTTTTTAGACGCAGTTCCTTGCAGTTCACCACCTGTGGCCACTGTTGTGCTGTTATCATGGCGGGGGTTCATCAAACTTGGTTCACAGGAGACATAATAAGAGTTACTCACACACGCAGACACACTCACACACACCAGCTGAAACCACAGTACTGAGGCCGCTAGAACCGATTCCCTATTCCCGGTTTGCTGTGTCGGCAGCACCGCCAGCAGTAGACTTCGGTTTCCTGTGGAAGAAAGCATGTCTCCGGCCAACTTTTCTTGTCTATACAGTACATCCTTGTGGAATGTGTATGTATGTGTGTGTGTGGTTGGCTGGTGGCTTATCAAGGTCCCCAGGTCAGGTCATCACCCCAGCAATTGCCACAATCCTTTAACACTCTTAGTTATTTCACTGGATACATTACATTTAGACATTTAGGCATTTGCAGACGCTTTTATCCAAAGCGACTTACAAAGAGTACATTTGTTGAAGGAGAGGCAGCAATATATCACTGTGAGGCAGCAATACCTCCCATGTGCTACAGACTTCAACCCCCCCCCCCCCCCCCCCCCAGGTTCTAAGTAATGTGTCTTTAGCTGCAGTCACTGTTTGACAGAGAGGAGCATAACACTGTTGGGGTTCGAACCAAGGTTGTTATCGTTAACGAAAACTAACGAAAATACGAAAACTAGGTGTGAAAAAACATTTTCGTTAACTGAAATAAAAATAAAAACGAGGCTTTACAAAAAAAACGATAACTAACTGAAACTGTATTGTGTCTTTACAAAACTCACTGAAATAAAATAAAAGTATAGAGAAAATGTCTTAGTTTTCGTCTTCGTCAATTTATTTCATACAGAGCCTCAGTCTATCTTGACCGCTGAGGACGCCAGCTTATAGTACACGCCCCCTCGCCCCTCGCCCCCCCTCCTTTTTTGTGGGGGTAAAATCGAGGGCGGCAAAAAGATGTCCATTTGGATGACTTGTATATGAATGTGTCACAAATAACAGCACGTGACTTGCAGTGGAAGATGATACAATATGTGGAGCATTTGTGACACGCGCTCGTCATCTGGGTCTGTTGTCAGGATTCTCGTTTTTCGCTCGAGGCAAAACAAGATGTTTCTTTTTTACTTTTTTTAAATATTACGAAATTAAAGTGTTGAACAACTGACTCAATTAAATAAACAACATGTTTAGGATCAGTAAATACTCGTAATTTGTCAGCAAAGTCGGCTTGTTTTAAGCGCTATTGCGCCTACGTTTCGGGGGCGTGGTGTGTGAAGTGTTTGATATTCGGTTTCGCTTTGTGACTTAGTTTCGATCAAGCCCCGCCCTGAAAGTAAAGGCAGCCCGCTAAGCACACAGTCATCCAATGAGGAGGAGGAACGTCACTAACTGGGACTTTCATCACCACACACGTCACATCCGCTGGGCTCCCCCAAGACCACATTTCCCAGCGCGTAGAAAGGTCTCGCCCCCCCCAAAAAAACTACAAAGGCGTGATCGCTGTTTCGCTGCAGTTTTTCGAGATAAACAATGAAAGTGAACACATCACAATTGTGCTATTTAAAATTAAACTTAATACACATTTTGGCGTAATACATTAAGATTAAAAGCCTACTGTAGCTGAACCGGCAGCTGGTTGGGGGCGGAGTTAACGAGTTGTTCCCGCTCATTGTTCTGAAGGTGAACGTGTGAAAAGCTTCAAAATCTTTCAAGGGGTTTTCCAGGTGCACCAACATTAAAATCGGCATATCTTCTTCAACTATTTTCAGATTTCAAAGTATGACACGTCAGTTGAAAGCTTACAATCTGCACTTTCATAATCTGTAAAAAAACAGAAAAATGACTTTCCCCCCTTCGTCCCCAAATTTCCAGCACATGTCACATATGTGAAGCATTTATCAAGGGGACTTTTTTTTACCTTTTTGAATCTCGCCCCTGACAAATATGGACCGGGGGGCCGTGGCCCAGGTCACTTTTGGAGTCTGATATAATATTTCTTTTGAATAAAAGTTGAGTTGGTTCAAGTAGGCTACACGGCGCCATTAGCGAAACTAACACGCATGTATGTAAGTCCGTTTTCTATACATAACCTAGGCTACATATTACTGTCATTTTCTATGGTATGGCTGGACTATTGTGTTGGTTACTTTTTTGTGTTACTGTGCTTGTCTCATTGTGTGGGTGCGTGCTTGAGTATTTACATTTCGCTCTTCTTTTAGTCGACATTTAATCAATGCAGGCAAACTTTTAGCAAGCTATTCATAATAAATCAGTTGTCCCTGATGCAGCTTCAGGCTCAGCAGCCCTGTCTCCCCATCCCCTTACATAATGCACACATACTGTATATACTACAGTATCTACTATTCATTTTTGAGCATGTTGTTTTGCAAGCAAAAAATGAAGCTTCCCTGACTGCCCCCCCCCCCCCCCCCCCCCCTTGGTCTGTTGCGTTTCCGCGGTAAAGACTAAAACTAATACTGAAAACTAATAAAAACTAACACCTGTAGATGGATTTACAGGTCCATCTACGTTCCAACCCTCACCTATTGTCACGAGCTTTTGGGTAGCGACCGGAAAGAATGAGATCGCGGATACAAGCGGCCGAAATGAGTTTCCTCCGCAGGGTGGCTGGGCTCAGCCTTAGAGATTAGGGTGAGGAGCTCAGACATCCGGAGGGAGCTCGGAGTAGAGCGCTGCTCCTCCGCATCGAAAGGAGTCAGCTGAGGTGGTTCGGGCATCTGATTAGGATGCCCCCCGGGCGCCTCCCTTTGGAGGTTTTCCGGGCACGTCCAACTGGGAGGAGACCCCGGGCCGACCCAGAACCCGCTTGGAGGAGATTATATATCTCGTCTGGCCTGGGAACGCCTCGGGGGGCCTTTTCCACCAAGGCATTTTCAGGGCCGGTTCGGAGCCAGAGCCTAAAACGAACCAGTTCTTCGTGTTTCCTGTTGGAAATGTTTGCCGAACCAAACAACCCCCACTCTGTGGTCAGCCGCTGCATGTGTATTAATCACCCCGATCAGTCTTTTTTGATAACGATTTAGTGGGGAAACGGGAACCGCAGGTCTGGAGACTTTACTAAGAATCACTAGACGATAGGCCCATTAAGTGTCTGGAGAAGCAAATAGAAATACGTGAGCCCTCACACTGATAACTACAGTATGTTACATTTTGTGATATCTCTGTGACTCATAAGGCTCGCTCAGCGCACAGGACTCATGCTATCAGCTACACCGTTCAACACAATAGCCCTACAGCAGTGAGCACCTCATTATGTGTGTGTGTGTGTGTGCGTGCCTGACATATGTGAATCACGCAATAACAAAAACTACTTTCTTTCTTCCACAGGAAACCAAAGTCTACTGCTGGCGATGCTGGCACAGCGAACCGGGAACAGGGAATCGGTTCTTGCGGCCTCTGTACTGTGGCTTCAGCTGGTGTGTGTGTGTGTGTGAGTAACTCTTATTTTGTCTCCTGTGAACCAAGTTTGATGAACACCTGCCAGGTGCATTAAAATGTCTAGATCGTAGAGATCTGCTTCTTTCTCTCTCTCTTTTATTTTCTTAAATCGAATGATAACAAATAAATGTTAAGAAACAGAGCCAGGCAGCTATGTAGATTCTTGATGAGAAATAACACATAAAGAACAGTTCTCTGTTAAAGAACAGAGAAACAAATAAGATTCAGTTTTTATTTGAGTTATGACAGAACAGGTAGTAACAAAATATACAATTACAAAAACAAGATCACTCGTATCGTGATGTAGTCCGCCATTGTTCTTGTTGCGCTCGCGTTGCTGGGAAGGCGGAGACTTATACAGACGTACAGTGACGTAATGACGTGGGGGCGGGTTGGCTCTCGAGGCTCTCTAGCCGGTGGAAAAGCAAACCG
This sequence comes from Coryphaenoides rupestris, assembly GCA_002895965.2. Lineage (NCBI taxonomy): Eukaryota > Metazoa > Chordata > Actinopteri > Gadiformes > Macrouridae > Coryphaenoides > Coryphaenoides rupestris. Next base: position 45,033 of record PIJE02002057.1, on the reverse strand, counting down.
TTCTTAAGTTGAACCAGCTCCGAACTGGCACTAGCACCAGCCCAGAACCAGCTCTCGGTTCACTTTGGTGGAAAGGCCCCAGGGATCCCCCAGGAGGAACTAGAGAGCGTGGCTGGGGAGAAGGAAGCCTGGATGGCCCTGCTTAGCCGGCTGCCACCGCGACCCGGCCCCGGATAAGCAGATGCAAATGGATGGATGGATGGATGGATGGATGGATAAAAACTAAACTCAAACTAAGCATTTTAAAAAAATTAAAACTAAACTAAACTAGCAAACCCACTTTAAAAACTAATTAAAACTAAACTGAAATTGAAAACAAAAAGTCAAAATGAAATAAAAATAAAAACTAATGAAAAATGCAAAACTATAATAACCTTGCATCACACACACACACACACACACACATAATACTGTTTTTAATATTCCAAATATCATCAGGTTATTGATATAAAATAATATTACACGAGGAACTGGGGTGTTACCATAGAATTAGAATTTGCAATACTTTGAACAGAATTATTAGATATTGACTGAATATGATATTGACTGAAAAAAAATCAATCATTGCATAACGTGTGTGTGTGTGTGTAAGAAAAGGTTTGCCTTACTTGTTGTGTGGCAGTCGGGAGCAGATGGCCCTGAGGTCCTCTGTGGAGAAATAACAACACAAGAGATCGGTTCCCGGCCCCCAAAACCCCCCAAAATCTCAGTACATAATTATTCTCATTATTCACCAACAAATCTCATTCAAGCATGCGCCACCATGCTAGCCTTGCCCTACAATAACTGAACAAACGAATATCCGAATATTCGGGCTCAGCCCTCAACAATGGACATAGTACAACTTTTAAAAAGGCATTTTAAGTGACAAATACATTTTCCATTTCTCCTAGAGACTCCGCCCCCCAAAATTGAAACCGAAAGTGTCAGCCAATCAATCAATGAATCCACCCGTGACCCCGCACCCCCGGTCACCTCTGGAGCAGAGCAGCGCCCCATTGGCCAGCGCCACCTGCAGGGCCTGGGCCAGCCGGTCCAGCACCAGCTGCGAGAGGGCGTGGCTGTCGCCGGGCGGCCCGTGCGCGTGCTTGTCGGCCTGGTCCAGCAGGCGGGAGAGGTCGGAGGTCAGCGTGGCCAGGGTCTCCAGCTGCAGCAGCGCCAGGCGGCCGAACAGCCCCTTCTCGTTGAGGACGTTGGGGAGCAGCATCAGCACCTGCCGGGCGGGCGGAGTTAGGGGGGACATCTTGAGATGCCTTGACATAATACTGTAGGCTGTGGTCCACCGTAGGGTCGGCCTGTCGTTACCGTCGGTTACGGTCGTCACCGTGTCCGCTTGTCATCATATGACACCTTTCACCAGCCAATGCTGAGAAACAATGTGCAATGCTTCTTCTCAATATTACCTTGCAAAATTACCTTTCATCATCATGTGTGATATGCTTAATATCATGTGCAATACTACTTTTGCTGTGCTTGGGTTTGCTCTAGCCAGGTTAGCCATTGTTAGTAATCCCAGTCGATAACATAATATGCTGCATTTTGAGTGTACAAACACCGTAGCGACACATGTCCACAGATAGAAGTTGGACAGTACCGTGTGTACGGCTGATTTAATGAGACACAAATAGACAGAAGTGCTAATAAACAGTATTTTACTACAGCTGTCACTACTGTTGATGCACAGAGCAGTCGGAGATTCTTCCGACTTGGAAGAATCTCGACTTCAGGGGGCATTCCAGTTGCAATTTCTGACTCGGAAATTCCGACCTCAGAGTACAAATGGAACACAGTAGCAGTTGAACAAGCCTAAGTCTGACACCTGTAGTAGCGCACTTCATTCATCCCACACCTGGAGAACGCTCAGGTGTAGCGTGGAGAACAGCGGTCCGGCCTCCGGCTCCGCCTCTCCCTCCCCCGCCGCTCCGTTGCTCAGCGCCGGCTTCGTGTCGCGGTCCCGCCGGTAGGCCAGCGGGGCCTTGACGCACCAGCGCACCAGCCCGGCCAGCGGCGTCAGGTCCAGCGAGCTGATTGGCGGGCTGCCCGAGAGGGGCGTGTTCAGCAGCGTGACGAGCACCAGGTGGGCGTCGTCCTGCAGCCACGACACAATCATCTGCAGGAGCTCCGGCGGCGGCATGAGTTCCTCTGCCAGAGAGACACACACGCACGGATGTAGATGAGGGATACGGCACATACTCAGTCACACAGACACAGACACACACAAATGGTAAATGGATTGCATTTATATCGTCGCTTTTATCCAAAGTGCTTTACAGTATTGCCTCACATTCACCCATTCATACACCGACGGCGGTGCCAACCATGCAAGGTAACAGTTAGGGTTAGGTGGCGTCTTGCTCAGGGACATCTTGACACTTAAGTAGGCGGAGCCCGGGGATCAAACCAGCAACCTTCTGTGTGCCAGACAATCGACCGCTCTTAACCTCCTGAGCTACTGCCGCACCCCGCCCCCCCCCACTCATACCGCCACCAGCCCTGCACATTGGGGCATGGCTGGCACTCCTGCAGGCCTGCTGGGTGCTGGCCGGGGGTACCTGTGGTGAGGTCGTAGAGGGTGGTGACGGCGGTGATGAACTGGCAGCAGAAGCGCGGGCTGGAGCTGTGGATGTTCTGTAGCGTGGACACTGAGCCCGGCACCAGGCTGCAGTAGTCCTCCACCAGCACCCGGGCCAGCCGCACGCAGTACACCCGGTGGGTCCGCTGGAGCACGCAAAATGCGCACGCACACACACACACACACACACACACACACACACACACACACACACACACACACACACACACAAACATTAACACCTGCCACCAGCTAATGGCTGATAGATTTGACCATTTGATTGCTTGGCTGGTGCATTTTATGTTCTTATGTTGTTGGTATTTTTGAGCAAACTCTGGCACAAGAATTTCCTTCGGCATGAATAAGGTTATCTTATCTTATCTGTAGTGCCATTTATTAGTGTTTACTGGAGTCCGTCGAGACTTGTGTGGGGGACGACATGAGTCAAGTTAAGTAAATTTTATTTGTAGAGCCCTTAATCCCAGTTACAGTCTCAAAGGGCTTTACAGGTCATATGATTATGGGCCATGTGATTATGACACCCCCCCCCTAATCCTATAGCGCCCCCCTAAGGGCAAGAACCGATTCCCTTAATTAACAAGGAAGAAACCTGTAGAAGGAACGCAGAGTGGGGGAACCCTCCTCCCATCCAGGGACGGTTCAATGGAGTGCAACGGGTGGCGAGCGCTCACCTGTAGCCAGGTGGCGGCGCACTCCAGGATGGGCACGCGGCCCACAGCGACGGCCATGGAGACCAGCTTGCTGAGCAGCGCCATGCGGCTCTCGTCCGCCTGGTTGCCCTGGAGACTGAACAGCGCGGAGAACATGAGCTGGCGCACGGTGTCGCGGCTCTGCTCCTGGAAGCAGCTGCACATGATCTCCAACAGCTGGAGCTCCTGCAGGGCGCTCATCCTCTGGACGGGAGACACACACGCACACACACCATACGCACACACACACAGTGTTTAAACATATACAAAGCCAATGAATCATCAATGAATCATGTGTGATCATGTACTAATTTGTGGTGAGATTCTGAACATTTGAACTGAAATCGTTCATTCACAATTAAAGCAAACTTGAATTTTTTGGTAAACAGCAATTTTGGGTTTATCATGCCAAATAATACAGACAGTGATATAAGCCAACAGATAAGACTTGAAGGTGCATGTCATTTCTCTGCTGCATTTCTTGCATGAAAGGTGCTATATAAATAAAGGTTTACTTACTTAATTACACTGTTGTTACACACACACACACACACACACACACACACACACACACACACACACACACCACGATGCTACACATGAAGCTCCACTCACCCTGGGCTGGACGTTGCGGTCCTTGGGCGAGTGCAGGATGAACTCCTCCACCAGCTCCAGGGTCTTGGCGTCCACCTGCGGCGGCTGGCGGCCCGCCTGCAGCATGTTGCAGATGTAGATGTCCAGGTGGTACAGCAGCTCCTTGGCGGCGCTCAGCACGTCGCGGGGCAGCAACGACTGACGGATGTCCCCCATCGCTGCCTGGGAAAGACAAAAAAAAAAAAGTGCATTGATGTACTCACTAAACGTGTGGCTTGTGATCATACGCCTTTTCTTTGTGCAACGGCGTGACATGAAAAGTGATCGTGACGTTAAAAGATGTTCACTGTACGCCAACACGACATGCAATGGAATGGAATAGAATAGAACTTTATTAATCCCGAAGGAAATTCTTGTGCCAGGTTGCATAGCAATACAGTATAATACAACAATATGGAAAACAACAGAAAAATAAAAATAAACTAACGGATTTACAAATGTACAGTTAAAATATACAAATATGTGGGCAAGATAAGATATTCCGATGGCGAAAACAATTTGGCATAATTGAAATGTAATATTATTGGACATGACATTAAGAATATTGCACATGATGATGAGGAGATGAGAGGTAGTGTTATAGATCATATTTATAGACAACATGATAATAATAATAATAATAATAATATAGCACATGATGATGAGAGGTAGTGTTATAGATCATATTCATAGACAACATGATAATAATAATAATATAGCACATGATGATGAGAGGTAGTGTTATAGATCATATTCATAGACATGATAATAATAATAATAATAATATAGCACATGATGATGAGAGGTAGTGTTATAGATCATATTCATAGACAACATGATAATAATAATAATAATAATAATAATATAGCACATGATGATGAGAGGAGATGAGAGGTAGTGTTATAGATCATATTCATAGACAACATGATAATAATAATAATAATATAGCACATGATGATGAGAGGAGATGAGAGGTAGTGTTATAGATCATATTCATAGACAACATGATAATAATAATAATAATAATAATAATGATGATGATATAGCACATGATGTTGGACAGTAATATTAATAATATGGGCTGGGTCTTCCACATGCATGCCAAGAAGGCTGTTTAAAAAGCATGACACTACGACATTGTGTGCAGAAGTGCTCTTCTACCTAACCTCAACTACCATCTCACACTCGTCGCCTTGCAGTCCATCGTGTATCCCGATATATCGCGATATTACGATATTACTATATTAAAATGTCAATGAATGTCAGCGCATAAAGAAGCGAATAAAACGTCGCCGTGTTCCCCATAAATAAAAACCCATAAAACGCACAAACACGTGTTTAATTGAACGGCCTACCTCTTTTCACTTTAAAAAAATCGAGCTCCTTATGTCCTAAATAGTTTGTTTGGAGGGAGTGAGGTGATGATTAAAAAAAAAAAGTGCCACACAGAGAGCTACAAGCTACCGCCGCTACTTCCGGCTACGGATCCCGCGAAGGGACACGGGCGCGCGGCAGCACTATCGCGACATAAACCGCCAGGAAATGAGGGAGAAGTCGATAACATATCGATCGCGGATACTGTGGACACGGGGACATAGGAGAAGCTGGGATAGTGTACACTACATTATTTATTATTATTATTATTTATTATTATTATTATTATTATTATTGACCATATTGCCAGTGGTGGACAGAGTACTCAACTCCAGTACTTGAGTGAAAGTATAGATACTCCTGGTCAAATATTACTCCAATACAAGTAAAAGTTGCTCAGTCAAATTTTTACTTAAGTTAAAGTACTGGAGTACTTGCTTTTGAAAATACTTAAGTAATAAAGTATATTTTTGTTTTAATGTCAACGCATTTTTGTATTGTTGCCACAATGAATTTAAAGAACCTAATAACTGAAACAACCTACTGAATGCACTGACTT
>PIJE02002057.1:6685-26685 GCA_002895965.2 Coryphaenoides rupestris | reverse complement strand
TATTTTAAACGTGGGTTATGTGGATGTTAAGCCACAATATGCAAAACGGGTGAAATGTCGCTTTAAGAATGAATTGTGATGAATGAATTGATGCAAATGTGCGTTTAAATCTGTTTGCAGCATGACAGAACTGATGATCCATCATGTTACCACGGCTGCTCTTATGTTGTTGTAGCGTCTGTTGTTTTAACTCCAGCGTGTTGTCATGACAATAAACTATCACGGTAGAGCATCATCATTGTGTGTGTGTGTGTGTGTGTGTGTGTGTGTGCGTGTGTGTGTGTGTGAACAATTGCAGGGAATGGATAGGAAAGAAAATGTGATAAAAAGGAAGGAAAGGATACTTAGGACATATAAATAAAACAAAGTGTTTCCGTATTTACTTAAAAGTCTCTTCTGCTGAATCTCCAGACGAGCTCCCAACATATAAACTCACACAGAGAAATAACAAACAAATGTGAAATGAGCCAACAATATAAATTGATCACTGTCTTCAGAGACTGTAGGCCTGTTTGTCGGCTGTGACGAGATCGTCATTTAAAATTCAATCTTTCTATCTTCTAACCGTATTTGGGGGCGGGGCAGGTTAGGTGGCCTTAGCCAGGTCAACACTTAGCTGGGGGGGGGGGGGGATGGAACCAGCAACCAGCAACCTTCCAGCTGCCAAACAAACCCGTTCTACCTCCTGAGCTACTGCTGCCGCGAATAGATTCTTTAAAATCCATGCCAATCTCTGCGTGCGTGTGTGTGTGTGTGTGTGTGTGTGTGTGTGTGTGTGTGTGTGTGTGTGTGTGTGTGTGTGTGTGTGTGTGTGTGTGTGTGGGTGTGTGTGTGTGTGTGTGTGTGTGCGTGTGTGTGCGTGTATGTGTGTGTGTGTGTGTTTGATCGCCAGTGATGCAGCTGGACCGCCGGGGCTGTGGAACATGCTGGGCCCCGTGCTCTGCGCTGTGCTGGCCATGGTCGTCGCCTGGGTAAGACGCGCGTCCCCGGTGGGCGTAGTACCACTCGGTGGCCAGCAGGGGCCAGTCACGTAGCATCACTGCGCCACTTCCACTGTGTTGTGCCCTCGTTGTGTTTTCACCTCTGGTTTCTTCTCACATCAAAGTAGGCCTACTACTCCGTGATGAGCTATATGATAAAAGCTATGAAGGTGGACAACGAGAGGCTCGGTTCCGCTAAAACATAACGCTATTTATTTCGCCGGCCAAGCTAAACACGCGAGGCTAAAAGTTAATCTAAACAGTCATGTGTTAGAGAATGTGTTCCTAACGACCGTCTAACCCCTCCTCCCGCCTCCCCTCACCTGCCCAGGTGTACCGGGGCGTGCGGCGGCGCGGCTGCTACCCGCCCTCGTGGCAGCGCTGGGTGCTCTTCCTGCTGCCCGGCCTGGCGAGCGCGCTGGTGGGCGTGTGCGTGTACGTCTTCGCCGAGACGGAGGGCAACTACTACTACACCCACTCGCTGTGGCACATGCTGGTGGCGCTCAGCGTGGTCCTGCTGCTGCCCCCGCGGGAGCACGGGCGCCAGGCCTGGGGGTGGAGCCGCGGCTGGGCCTGGGTGGGCCGCGGCCGCGGGGACGGTGGGTGGAGCCCGCGGGTCTGCGGCTACACGCTGTGCGCCGGCAACAGCAAGGAGGAGCTGTACACCGTCAGCTAGTCGCACACACGCGCACACGCACACGCACACACACACGCACACACACACACACACACACACGCACACACACACACACACACACACACACACACACACACACACACACAACACACACACACACACACACACACACACACACACACACACACACATATGCACACACACATAACACTCATGCGCGCACACACACACACACACACACACACACACACACACATACCTACACAAACATGCACACACACACACACAAACATGATACGTGTCTCACGTCTATCACGTCTGGTACATCTGGTACGTACCAGACGAATGTTAGAAAGAACAACGTTAGGACTTTCTGTCTTTTTTCAAAAACTTTATAGAGACTACAGATATATTTATAAGGGGTGTCAACTCTTTCCTTTCAAACCTGTGTGCTTTTGTGCTCCTCGTGCCCGACGGCAAAATTCCTAAAATTCGTAAAATCGTTCCCAAATGTTTTTTTAAGGACATTCGGGTTTTCCTTCCAAAATTACGGAATACGGAATTTCTGTATCTGTACTACAGTATATGTATGTATGTATGTATGTATGTCTCTGTTGACATGTCAACATAACTGCTAACATGTAATACCGCAAACCTCAAGTGCTACACAACTAGCGTTGAACACAAGCCTTTTGAAATCTCTTCCTCTTCCTGTACTTCTAATCTCATCGGCCAGCTGCAATCATCGGGCAAACCCAACAACATGCCTTACGTTTCGTTAAGTTTAGTTTTGTTTTCGTCGACATTGTTTGAACAAAGCACTTTGGATGATTGCGAGGCGACGGTGTTGCTGTGTAATGGAGTCGGGCTGATGAACACTGAATGTATAATGATCTCCAAGGCAACGTCTCGCACCTCTTCCCGTCTTTTTTGTGAGTGTGTGACACTAAACTATATACACACACACACATATAAGCGTGATGGGTTCTGTTTCTCTACTCTATTCTTGTTTTACCTCCCTTTTGTGATTTAATCATTTAATTATTTCCTTTTTGCACATGTTTTGAGTCATACTCTGGGTGCACACGTCCACTTTGAACGCCTTCCTCGAATTGCTGTATCTATGTTATGCGCGTGTGCGCGAATGTATTTTTTAAATTATATTTTGTCTGTCTTTTTTTCTTTTCTTTTTTACCAAGTCCAGCTTTAGCATTTCAAAATGGGTGTTGAAACTACTGAACTGTCTCATCTGAATTCAAACTACCAAAAAAATAAATACATTCTTAAATGTCAAATAAACAGTTGTTTGGTATTTATTGGTGTGCACATAAAATCTTTTTTTTACTCAAACATGCATTTGGATTATGCTGTCCTAATCCCTGACGCGTATGTATGTATGTGTGTGTGTGTGTGTGTGTGTGAGAGAGACCTAAACTAGGGCAAGAGGTAGATACTGTGCCATTCTACTACACAAGAGTAGAAATATTTGAGTGTAGGCCTGTTTCGGCCTGTGTACCTTCATGTAAAGGGATTCAAATGTAATGCATGTTATGCTTTTGAATTTTAAATGACGATCTCGTCACAGCCGACAAACAGGCCTACAGTCTCTGAAGACGGTGATCAATTTATATTATTGGCTCATTTCACATTTGTTTGTTATTTCTCTGTGTGAGTTTATATGTTGGGAGCTAGTCTGGAGATTCAGCAGAAGAGACTTTTCAGTAAATACGGAAACACTTTGTTTTATTTATATGTCCTAAGTGGGTATACCGGTACTACCACATTAGGCGTGTTCCGATATCGGGTACTTTTCCCGCTAGTGAGCTGCTATGGGTGTGGTTTGGAGAGAGGCTCCGCCCAACTTGAGCGGCAGTTGGTCCCCGAAGCAGAGCTAGTCCTTTTGTGGGCCGCTCGTAGCTAGTCGACGCTGATTGGATACGGTTGCGCGTGTCGCGGAACTAATGACGTCACATTTGAACTCCGTGGGTAAGACTCTCGATATGGAAGGGGAGCTAATGCGTGGGCGTGGCCAAAAACAAAAACGCCTCTCACCAAAAAAGGGAAAAAAAGTACCCATATCGGAACACGCCTCAATGTGCGACACGATTGACCAACCCACATTCATTTAGTATCGGTACTTTAGAAATTAGATGAGTTGCGTCAATGTGCGGGTTTGACAGCGGCGCAGTGTGTGTGTGTGTGTGTGTGCAGCTTGAAGGCTGAGCGCTCTGCTTCAACTCCCTGCAGGGGGCGTGTCAACAGCCCTCCGTCTCTCACTCCCTGCAGGGGGCGTGTCAACAGCCCTCCGTCTCTCTCACTCCCTGCAGGGGGCGTGTCAACAGCCCTCCGTCTCTCACTCCCTGCAGGGGGCGTGTCAACAGCCCTCCGTCTCTCACTCCCTGCAGGGGGCGTGTCAACAGCCCTCCGTCTCTCACTCCCTGCAGGGGGCGTGTCAACAGCCCTCTCTCTCTCACTCGCCTCAGTGCTCAGCCTGGACACAGTGAACATGGCTGCTGCGAGGACTACAAGCGGTCTTGTCAGCCGTCCACAGCTTGTGGACAAAAGGGACGCACGGAGCGAAATATGGAAATATTTCGCTTACGTTGCCGACAGCCACGGCCCACGGCCCACGGACACGTCAAAGCCCGTCTGTAATCGGTGCTTCAAATCTACGCAGGCGAAGGGAGCCAACACATCCAACTTGGCAAAGCATCTCGCCGACAAACAAATAGTGACAGGTTATCGAATGTGATGGATAACATCATTACAGTACATGTCCTCAAATAAGTCAAACGTTTTGATTTATTTTGTGACAAGCGTTTTGATTCGAGAAAGAAATCACATTAACTCAAGTATAGGGGACATCAGAAAATAAAAAGCTTTAATAACACTCATTGATTTAAATACCAAACAACTGTTTATTTGACATTTAAGAATGTATTTATTTTTTTGGTAGTTTGAATTCAGATGAGACAGTTCAGTAGTTTCAACACCCATTTTGAAATGCTAAAGCTGGACTTGGTAAAAAAGAAAAGAAAAAAAGACAAAATATAATTAAAAAAATACATTCGCGCACACGCGCATAACATAGATACAGCAATTCGAGGAAGGCTTTCAAAGTGGACGTGTGCACCCAGAGTATGACTCAAAACATGTGCAAAAAGGAAATAATTAAATGATTAAATCACAAAAGGGAGGTAAAACAATACAGTAGAGAAACAGAACCCATCACGCTTATATATGTGTGTGTGTATATATAGTTTAGTGTCACACACTCACAAAAAAGACGGGAAGAGGTGCGAGACGTTGCCTTGGAGATCATTATACATTCAGTGTTCATCAGCCCGACTCCATTACACAGCAACACCGTCGCCTCGCAATCATCCAAAGTGCTTTGTTCAAACAATGTCGACGAAAACAAAACTAAACTTAACGAAACGTAAGGCATGTTGTTGGGTTTGCCCGATGATTGCAGCTGGCCGATGAGATTAGAAGTACAGGAAGAGGAAGAGATTTCAAAAGGCTTGTGTTCAACGCTAGTTGTGTAGCACTTGAGGTTTGCGGTATTACATGTTAGCAGTTATGTTGACATGTCAACAGAGACATACATACATACATACATACATATACTGTAGTACAGATACAGAAATTCCGTAATTTTGGAAGGAAAACCCGAATGTCCTTAAAAAAACATTTGGGAACGATTTTACGAATTTTACGAATTTTGCCGTCGGGCACGAGGAGCACAAAAGCACACAGGTTTGAAAGGAAAGAGTTGACACCCCTTATAAATATATCTGTAGTCTCTATAAAGTTTTTGAAAAAAGACAGAAAGTCCTAACGTTGTTCTTTCTAACATTCGTCTGGTACGTACCAGATGTACCAGACGTGATAGACGTGAGACACGTATCATGTTTGTGTGTGTGTGTGTGTGTGTGCATGAGTGTTATGTGTGTGTGCACATGTGTGTGTGTGTGTATATGTATTTCTGGGTGTATGTGTGTGCACCGTGTGTGTGTGTGTTTGCGCATATGTGTGTGTGTGTGTGTGTGTGCATGTTTGCGTGTGCATGTGTGTTATGTGTGCATGTCTATATGCATGTGTGTGTGTGTGTGTGTGTGTGCATGTGTCCGTGTGTCTGTGTGCGTGTGTGCGACTAGCTGACGGTGTACAGCTCCTCCTTGCTGTTGCCGGCGCACAGCGTGTAGCCGCAGACCCGCGGGCTCCACCCACCGTCCCCGCGGCCGCGGCCCACCCAGGCCCAGCCGCGGCTCCACCCCCAGGCCTGGCGCCCGTGCTCCCGCGGGGGCAGCAGCAGGACCACGCTGAGCGCCACCAGCATGTGCCACAGCGAGTGGGTGTAGTAGTAGTTGCCCTCCGTCTCGGCGAAGACGTACACGCACACGCCCACCAGCGCGCTCGCCAGGCCGGGCAGCAGGAAGAGCACCCAGCGCTGCCACGAGGGCGGGTAGCAGCCGCGCCGCCGCACGCCCCGGTACACCTGGGCAGGTGAGGGGAGGCGGGAGGAGGGGTTAGATGGTCGTTAGGAACACATTCTCTAACACATGACAGATTTAGATTAACTTTTAGCCTCGCGTGTTTAGCTTGGCCGGCGAAATAAATAGCGTTATGTTTTAGCGGAACCGAGCCTCTCGTTGTCCACCTTCATAGCTTTTATCATATAGCTCATCACGGAGTAGTAGGCCTACTTTGATGTGAGAAGAAACCAGAGGTGAAAACACAATGAGGGCACAACACAGTGGCAGTGGCGCAGTGACGCTACGTGACTGGCCCCTGCTGGCCACCGAGTGGTACTACGCCCCCACCGGGACGCGCGTCTTACCCAGGCGACGACCATGGCCAGCACAGCGCAGAGCACGGGGCCCAGCATGTTCCACAGGCCCCGGCGGTCCAGCTGCATCGACATGGCGATCAGCAGAGCTCCCAGCACAAACAGGGTCTATAGGCACACGACACACACACACACACACACACACACACACACACACACACACACACACGCAGAGATTGGCATGGATTTTAAAGAATCTATTCGCGGCAGCAGTAGCTCAGGAGGTAGAACGGGTTTGTTTGGCAGCTGGAAGGTTGCTGGTTGCTGGTTCCATCCCCCCCCCCCCCCGTCTTCACCTGGCTAAGGCACCTAACCTGCCCCGCCCCCAAATACGGTTAGAAGATAGAAGATTAAAATGAATGCGTACGAAACCAACTCGACATGCAGCATAACTAAGCTGGAACCTGTTATCCATGTGTTTTGTTCAGCTTATTAGCATAGAAGTCAAGTCAAGTCAAGTCAGTTGTATTTGTATAGCCCTTAGTTAACCACAGTTACAGTCTCAAAGGGCTTTACAGACCATATGATTAAGAGCAATGTGATCATGACACCCCCTCTAAAGGGGCAAGAAACGACTGTTAATTAAACGGTAAATGGTAAATGGATTGCATTTATATCATCGCTTTTATCCAAAGTGCTTTACAGTGTTGCCTCACATTCACCCATTCATAGACCGGCGGTGGTGTCAACCATGCAAGGTAACAACCAACACGTCAGCAGCAGTTAGGGTTAGGTGGTGTCTTGCTCAGACACTTAGCTAGGAGGCGGAGCCCGGGGATCGAACCGGCAACCTTCTGGTCGCCAGACAACCGCTCTCACCTCCTGAGCTACTGCCGCCCGTAATTAACAAGGAAGAGATCTGGAGCAGGAACACGGCGTGGCGGAGGGACGGCGGGCGTCTTACGTATTTGAGGGTGTCCCGGACGCGCGCCATGCACAGGACGGTGACCCAGATGGAGCAGACGGAGCCCAGGAAGTCACAGAACTGCAGCGTGTCGTAGTCCATGATGCACATCACCGCCACGCCGGGCTGGTCGCAGGCGTGGTAGAACTACAAACATGGACGCGGCTTTTTAGAGGCGACACATAGTTTCCGATCGAACACTGAAACTACAAGTTGGTGTGGGATGTACGATCTAGTCATAGTCAAGTATATTATATTGAAATAAATTCTATGTTCCGTAAGGTAGCTATTCTGCATGGCAAAAGTACTAGACATGTTCAATATCTTAACTATTACTTCTTACAGTATATACCCACATATACTTGAATTTCATTATATCCTATCCTATCCTATATATATTCTATAACATATTCCTACTTTTATCTTCGCATATTCAGTGTATTTATCAATTTCTCGATTAATATATATGCACAACATCACTTTAAAACTTTAATCCAGCAAGTCACGCATGAATATATTGTTAAATCTCATCCAATCATATAAATGCGTGCATCGTGGCGCTCCGTGATTGGCCGCCTCGTTACCGTGGAGAAGAACATGGTGAAGAGGTAGACGGAGGCCTCGGTGACGTAGCAGCGCCGCGCCGCCACCAGCACCGCGGGCAGGAACATCAGGTTGCTGAGCGTCAGCAGTAGCGTGGCGATGAGCTGGCGGCCGTAGGACAGCGCCTCCGAGCCGTCCGTGCAGCCCCACCCACTCCAGCCTGGAGACCGCCGGGAGGGAGGGAGAGGTGTGACACACACAGGTAGGCACACACACACACACACAAACACACAGGCACAAACAGACATACACACACACACACACAGGCACGCACACACGTGCATACACAGGCACGCACACACACACACACAGACACACAGACACACACACACACACACGCAGGCACACACACATGTGAAAAGATTCACTGAGCAATGTAAAGAAGGATCACGTGATGCATTTAATATTCATGCATGTAGTTGTGTGCATGTGTGTGCGTGCATGTGTGTGTGTGCGGGCATATGTGTGTGTGTGTGTGTCTCCCTACCAGCCTTGCAGACACACGCGGCGTACAGGTAGGTGTTGGAGCGCAGCAGCCTGCACTCTCCGTACGGCCCGCAGTCGTCCACACACGCACTGAGCGCCGCCGCGGGCGCCACGGCAACCACCGACGCGTTGCCACACGGCTCACTGCTGGGGGAGCACGCACACACACACACACGCATATACACACACACACACACAGACAGACAGACAGACAGACAGGCATATATATACACACACACACACACACACACAGACAGACAGACAGACAGACAGACAGACAGACAGACAGACAGACAGACAGGCACACATCACACACACACACAGACACACACACACAGACAGACAGACAGGCACACAGACAGGCACAGAGGCGCGCACACAAACGCACACATACACACAGACAGACAGACAGACAGACACACACACAAAGACAGACAGGCACACACACACAGGCACACACACACACACACACGCACACACAGGCAGGCAGGCAGAAAGACAGACAGACAGGCACACACACACAGTTTTTATTGTGCTGCATAACTATTGGATTGTGAGCAAACAGGATAGGGAAGCCATTAGACAGTAAGGACTCATGGTGGGACAATAACACAGCAAGACCCAGCTGCTGCTGCTGCTGCTGCTGCTGCTGCTGCTGCTGCTGCTGAGACTGCGTCAGAGAGAGATCCGAAAGGACAGGACAGTGCAGAAGGTCATGGGGTCTCACTCCCAGGCCCAGTGGTACAGTAGAGAGTTCAATCTAATTGACCTGTTCCCATGGTGGGAGAGGACAGCTGTGTGTGTGTGTGTGTGTGTGTGTTGTTGTGTGTGTTGTGCGTGTGTCTCTGTGTTTGTTTGTCTCTGTGCATCTGTGTGTGTGTGTGGTGTGCGTGTGCCTTTGTGCGTGCGCGCTACCTGTTGCAGGTGAGCTGCAGGGAGAGGTACCAGGTCGCGGCCTGGGGGAAGGGCAGCCTGACCACAGCCTTGGGAACGCTGGCGTTGACATGGAGACCATAACCCGGGAACAAGGCTACAGGCACACACACACACACACAGGCGCGCGCGCACACACACACACACACACACACACACACACACACACACACCATCAAGTAAAGCAAAAACACAACCTTTCTGTCTCAGTTTCATTCTCAGTCAGAGTCTCAGTCACAGTCCGAGTTTGAGTCACAGTTTGAGTCAGAGGTTTGAGTCCCACAGTTTCGAGGTCACAGTTTGAGTCGCGATGAACGACAAACATAGCACCACAGAAGTTTTCCAATTAACAGATAAAATCTCAACAGCAGTTAAGCGCTGCAGACCGGATGTTGCAGATCATACCACGTGAAGAGAGATACCATCAACTCATTCAAAAGGTGGTTTCCCAAAATACACAGTGAGACGGTTCCGCACGTTTTTGAAGGGTGGAGGGGGTCTGTACCTGTCTGGCACGGCTGCGAGGTGGTTGAGCGGACAGGACCGGTGGGCCCAGGGAGGAGGACACGCTACCCACACTGCTGCCGTACCCAGCGTGACGTTGGTCTGCACGGCACACCACACCAGCAACACAACACACACACAAACACCACACCACGATACAGAGGTCAGTTATTTTATGTATGCTGTGTTACATTTGTAGATGAAGTATGCCTGTGTGTGTGTGTGCATCTACATGCAGGGTCTCTCTCTCTCTGTCTCTCTCTCTCTCTCTCTCTCTCTCTCTCTCTCTCTCTCTCTCTCTCTCTCTCTCTCTCTCTCTCTCTCTCTCTCGTCTCTCTCTCTTACTCTCCCTTGGTACCACTTGTTCCTCCCCTTGCCTACTGTCTTCCCACGAAGTTCCAGTGTCAGCGTCTCTCCATCTCCGCGAGTTTCACCTCTCTCTCTTTCTCTCTCTCTCACCCTCATATCCTCTCTCCCTCTCTCGCACAATCAATCCTCTCTCTCTCTCGGCCAACCCTCTCTGCCCTTCGCCTTTCCTGATCATCCCCTCTCCCCCCTACTCCATCTCTTTCTCCCCCTTTCTCCCTCATTCCTCTTTCCCTCTCCCAGTATTACAGTCTCTCTCAATCTGGGCTCCCATTACTCTCTGCTGTCCTCTCTCTCTTAGTCTCCCTCCCTCCTCTCTCTCTCTTTTCTCTTCTCTCCTCTCCCTTCTCTCTCATCTTCGCCAACCGTCTCTTCTGATATATGTTCTCACCCCCCCTCGCTCCCTCCCCCCCCGTCCTCTCCCCCCTCTCTCCCCATCCCCGCTAAATGTCTTTCCTGTCCCTGCCGCCGTGTTTCATCTTCCTCCCCTCTTCCTCCCCCCTCCCCATTCCCTCTCTTCCTCCTCCTCCCCAACATCCCCCTTTTTTCACCCGTCATCCGCATCTCATTCACTCCCTCCCTCTCCCCATCTCCATCTTTGCCGGACCCCGGGCCTGTGGGACCGTTCGCTCTATTAAGTTCAGCGGGGGTGGGCGGTGGGTGGTGGTTGTGTGTGGGTGGTGTATGGGTGGTGTATGGGTGGTGCTTCGGATCAGTCTTTGAGACAGGGCCTGGGTCTCCACTTGGGAGAAGAATCGTTGGATGCACACATTGGCTGCAATGTCTCTCTCTCTCTCTCTCTCTCTCTCTCTTCTCTCTTTGTCTCTCTTTCTATGCTCTCTCTCTCTCTCTCTCTCTCTGTCACCATCCGTCTCTGCCTGCGTCTGCAGACACACACACACACACACACACACACACACACACACACACACAGACACACACACACACACACACACACACACTTGCACAGACCCTTTGTACAGTAGAATTAGTGTCTCTCACTGTGGCCTATATTTCTGTGCATTACTGTGTGTGTGGAGCGTCTGGAGAACGGTGTGACACAGTGGTGTGTGTGTGTGCGTGTGCATGCATGTGTGTGTGTTTGCGCGTGTGCGTGTGTGTGTGTGTGTGTGTGTTGCGTCATTTGATGAATCTCCAATGTAAGGTCCACGCGCAGCTTGTAAACGGCGTGCTGCAACCTCGGGCCTTCGAGCGTTCTAATCCGTTCGGGGACCGTCTGCGGTTTTATCGCCGTGGTGTATCGTTTTTGGGCGGCAAAACAATCACGACGGAATACATCGAGAAGAGCGAGAGGGCAAAAGGGCTTCTGAGTGGTCAAAAACCCAATCCACCCAATCCACCCAGTCCACCCAGTCCACCCAATCACACGCAGGAAGCAAGGGGAACTATATTGAACCGAGGAGTCAGTTTGATGGTGAGTGCGTGATGTGGTTGTGACTGTATTAGTGATACATAACGGAGCGACCTTTCCTTCCCCCCCGGAAATTATTGAACGTTATTGGAACGTCACTGTGAGGCGGGTCCAAATGAATCGGAAGGAGAAGTTAATTCTTGATGTTTTTTTGTGCGCTCCGCCACATCAAAAGCGTCGTAGACAACCCACCGCAACCCCCCCCCCCCCCCCCCCCCCGCCCACACACACTCTCATCCAAACGTGTACACACACACACACACACACACACACATATGGCCTAACGCACACACTCGCTCAGAGAGAGAGAACGAGAGAGGGCGAGTGAGAGAGAGAGAGACGGAGAGAGAGAGGGCGAGAGACACTGCGGTGAATCAGGAGAGGCTGTGCGGCTGTTCGCCAATTCAATCAGGCAGATGCCAAGGAACATTCAGAGTCTTTTTGATCAATTAATCCAGCAGATGGCATCGAGAGAAATGGAGAGAGAGAGAGAGAGAGAGAGAGAGAGAGAGAGAGATAATGACACGCGGGCGTGCGAGCAAGCAAACGGGCGGTGGGAAGGGAACGAGAGAGAGAGAGAGAGAGAGAGAGAGAGACAGAGAGGGTGTAAAGATGAGTCACCGTGACGACATCGTTCGTTTCGAGATCGGCGCCAGAATGGATCCATTATTTGTTATGTAATGATTATGTTATGAGCGGCATTGAGGTACAGTGACAGACATCGACGGACACCGATGGAACATTGGTACCAACACAGACGGAAACAACATACCGAAATACAAGATGATGATCACGCCGAACACCCGGAGGTGACGACGGGAAGTGACGTCACCCGACTTCCTGGAGTTTTGGCTTCTCATCGCAAAAATCCCAACGAGCCATCTCAGCAGGGAGCGATACTTTTTTGTTCTCGCGCTCGTTCATAAATAACGAAGAGGAAGCAAAGTGAAATCAAAAGGCGGGGGAAAATAATGAAATAATAAAGAAGAAGAAGAGGTATTGCCGGCGGGGGGTTCTTCTGCGAGGAGAACCCCGGGCCGGGGGGACGGGCCTTTTTTTTTAATCACCGGGATAAACCGCCGTTCTCCGCGAAAGCATTAATTCTGTCAGATAAGAGGGCGTGGATTGAGCGGAGCGCGAGCGAGGAGAGTTCTCATCGGCGTGCATAATTCCCCTTCCTGTTTCCCCCCCCGCCGCCGCCGCCGCCGCCGCCGCCGCCGCCGTAGCCCGGCTAAGGCTAATCGATGGATATTGGATTGTTCCACATTCTTTAAAGACATAGAGAGAGAGAGAGAGAGAGAGAGAGAGAAGACGGAGAGAGAGAGGGGGGGGGGGGGGGGGGGGGGGGGGGGGAAGAAACAAAAAAGATGTTTCCGGTACGAAAGGAATTATGAAAATATCAGCGAATAATTGAAAAGGCGACAGGGTGTCGAAGAGCGGATGCGAGGGAATTCAAACCGGTTTCGTAATGTGTGTGTGTGTGTGTGTGTGTGTGTGAAACAGGAAAACTCCCCCAAAAAATTTTTAGTTTGGGAGTCCGACTCATTATACGTCTCTTTCTTCCTCAAGTTTGAGAAAACTTTAGAAGCCACAAATCAGAGTTTAGGAGACGCGAGCGGCCGTCTGGAGAAAATAGAGCATGAAAGCATCGAGACGCGATACGATGAACGATGATTCTTTATTAGCGCCGTCCGTCTTCAACCGCCCGTCTCTCTCTCTCTCTCTCTCTCTCTCTCTCTAGAGATGTACTTGTTACATGTGGCAATATAAAGAAATCTTCAATCTTGAATTCTAGATTTCATTACGTATTTTATATAGAATTCTATTTATAGTTCTATTTCTATTTTGTATTTTTACTCTATTTTGTATTCTTTATAATTACTGTCGGCTGTCGGGCGTTTTGCACAAAAAGTTTTTAACTCACTGTTTATACTCACGTGTAAATTGTGAAGTTACAATAAAAATACTTGAACTTGAACTTGAACTTGAACACAAGTATTGCAGACCACAACAACCCCAAGCCGCCTTGTGCGTTAGCTGCAGAGGCACGCTGGCTATTCATACCCACTCCACCCCCCCGACCTGTTCTGCTGGAATCCTGGTTGTCTGTCGGCACCCTCTGTGTGTTGACAACACTGCTCCATCACCAACCCTCGCTACCGTCATAACTCTCTTCTGTTTGTCATTGAAATTAAATACAGTCTGTCTCCATTAAATTGCTGCTCTCAGCTCTTTACCCTCGCAGGGTTGTTGGGGGGCGCATGGGAGTTTGCCCATCCAGTCTACATGTGCTTTGTGGACTTGGAGAAGGCCTATGACCGTGTCCCCCGGGGAATCATGTGGGGGGTACTACGGGAGTATGGGGTACCGGGGCCGTTGGTACGTGCCATTCGGTCCCTGTACGAACAAAGTGCGAGCTGCGTCCGTATTCTCGGCACAAAGTCAAGCATGTTCTCAGTGGGTGTTGGACTCCGCCAAGGTTGCCCCTTGTCACCGGTTCTGTTCGTGATCTTCATGGACAGAATCTCAAGGCGCAGCCGAGGTGAGGAGAGTGTCCGGTTTGGGGACCTCAGAATTGCATCTCTGCTCTTTGCAGATGATGTGGTTCTGTTGGCTACATCAGACCGTGACCTCCAGCATGCACTGGGGCGGTTTGCAGCCGAGTGTGAAGCAGTCGGGATGAGAGTCAGCACCTCCAAGTCTGAGGCCATGGTTCTCCGGGTTGGGAGTGAGTTGCTGCCTCAAGCGAAGGAGTTCAAGTATCTCGGGGTCTTGTTCACGAGTGAGGGCAAAATGGAGCGGGAGATGGACAGACGGATTGGTGCAGCGTCTGCAGTGATGCGGGTTTCTGTATATTGCCACATGTAACAAGTACAATGGAATGCTTACTCCCCATTCACTCCTGCAGTATTCTTCTAAAGTATACATTCATATAATGTATGAAACATATATTTGACTTTAAGTGCTTCATTGTTATGGAAACATGTGGCATATTATTAGAATGACGAGGAACCCTGTTCCTCCGGTTCCAATTACTTCATGCTAGTTGCAATCATTGCTGTTGTTGTTTAAATTTGTGTCAGGAAATATGAACACACCTCTGAATAGATCCGTCCCGCCAACAGCGACAACCTTCTCCTGACTCTATATAACATCGTCATGCATATATGACATCTTTTTTTTACTAACATTTTTTAAATTGGCAATCTCAAAAATGTTCATGCAAATAAATGTCTTTAAAGTTACTATCTAACACAATGGTGTCTGAGCCTATGGTCCAGTATTTTTTGATATTACGGACTGCGTGGCGAGCCGTCTTTGCCGCACAAGATTTAAAATGCAGCGCACAGTCAGTGACTGCAGACAGTCAGTCTCATGGATGTCCGCCAGAGAGCATAAGCGGAAGTGACGTCTTGTTTTTTCGGTCTCCGCGAGAGTAAACGGAGTATCCGCCATTAAACAACTGCCAGCTGACGACACGTCACCTATGCGACACCGAAATCTTCGAGATTGCCCCTTTAACTTAATCTTAACTTAAAATAGTTACGCCTCATAGACATAGAGATTGAACCCGCGACCTCACCTTCTGTTGGATGCGGCCGTCGTCTCTGGGCAGGTGGGCCGCCACGTACCAGTCCCCGGGGCTGGGGTCCGACAGGTTAAAGGTCGCCGTGGCCTGAGAGCTGACGGGCAGGAGCAGGGAGTGGGCGGGGCTCCAGGCCGTGTCGTTAGGGAACGCCAGGCCCACGGGGTTGAGGACTGGCGGGGCGCCCCACCGGATATGACTGAGGAGGAAGAGGAAGAGGGAGAGGAAGAGTCCGCATGAATGAAGGACACAAAACCAGCTGTTGTTTTTCTACAGAGTAGGCTTCAGTAGATCGGGTGTAGCATAATAATGTGAATATTATTATTCACATACTACATTTACATTTGCATTTACATACTATAACCTACACCAGGGGTTCGCAACCTTTACAGACTCACGGCACACTTGCAAATCTTAAATGTGTGTATCTGTGATGATGCATTTTTTTAAAGATTTTAAAGAAAGAAATGATATGAAATGGTTGTTTTTTCATTGAAATACGTTTTTGTAATTAATAATCAAATTGTATTGCTAATTGCTTCCCTATACCCTAGGTCCAAGGCTATATCTAGTGAGCCTACTCTGTACAATATATAGGCCTAATATTTGTATGGCTTGCGTTGCAACCACACTAATACTAATAGTATAATCGTATAATAACAATACTCAAGACTGAAGTCTTGAAGATGAGGTCTAGTAATATTGAGTGTAGCATTGAAGAGACATAGAAACTGAATGAGACAGGACAGGAAGTTGGGAAGAGAGAGAGAGAGAGGTAGAGAGAGAGAGAGAGAGGTTGGCTGACAGAAAAAATGTACAATTATTCTAAAAATAGTGAGTCGTCAAAACAGGAAGGGGAAAACGGAAAAGGGGATGGGGGGTGGGGGTTGGGGGGGAGCTGTGCGATGAGTAGGGGGAGGGTTTACATGGTGCTGGTGTTGCTGCAGCTGGTGGTGGTGGAGGTGGATGTGGATGTGGTGGCGGTGGCTGAATGGCTTACATGGTCACATTGTGCTCGCCACAGAAGCCCTGGAAGCTGTGGCCCTTGGTGACGGTGAACTGCCAGCGTGCGACGGCGGCGTCCTCGGGGATGTGGAACTTCTGCAGCCTGGCGCTGCCGTACCAGCCGTAGCGGGACAGCCGCTGGGCGGGCTTGGAGGACAGCTCCGCCACGAAGGTCACCTGGTCATCTGTCCCAAGACACCCGCACACACAAAGACACACACACACACACACACACACACACACACACACACACACACACACACTCAGCTTTGATACTACATATGTGGCAAGTAGGGCTGAACCACATGCTAAAGAATAAAATCATACTGCGATTACTTTGACAGATATTGGGATTGCGATATGATTCACAATTAGTGGGAATGACCCATTTTTGCATCACAATTTTGTAATTTTCCCTGAAAAAAAACCATCATGATGTTTGTGGACAGTTGTTGGGGTTGTCTGTTCCAAACAAACATGTTTTCACACATCTGGAGGGAAAAAAAAGTGTAGCTCAGCCAGGGCTTCTCTCCAGTCACTTCATTCATAACTGTGTTACATTAATGTACAGTTGGTTACAGACAGTAATGCATGTACACATGTGTACACTTATCTATTAGACCAGGGGTGTCAAACTCACGTAACAGACCCAATGCGAATTAGCAGGGGCCGGACAAACAAAACTCCACGAAAATACATACAAAAAACTCTTACGATTCGTGCAGCTTAGTGGTTATTTGGAGGAACTACAACCATTTTTTTGTGTCATTTGGAATAAAGTGAAAAAATCAATCAGAAAGATGAATCCATCCATCGAACCCATTTTATGAAATTGGCTCCCGGGCCGGATTGGATCAGCTGGCGGCGGGCCGCATCGGGCCCCCGGGCCGCATGTTTGACACCCCTGTATTAGACCCTGGAAGCTCCTGCGACTCGAACTCATACAGATTCATCAGAAAATACATTGATGGTGAAATAATACAGTAGTACGTGTAACATCTGAGGATATGCATATGCATATATATATATATTTATATTTATATATATATATATATATGTGTGTGTCAACCTGTCATTATTTAGCGCACTAATCGCTAAACACTTACCGTCTTCACAGGACACCGCGGTCAGCGCGACGACTAGAAGACTTATATTAATATTAAAGTGCATTTTGAACCTTTACATCTTTACTCTAAAACAACACGCGAAACGTTCTCCCCGTCCACCTGCTCTTCCGGGTTCCTCGGTAAACACGGTGACGTAGGCGGCGTGCGGGCGTTGCCATTGGTCGACCTCTCAACCAATGGGAACAGACGTCCACCCCATGCAAGGTGACAACAAACATGTGGATGTGCTGAGCAGAAAAACACTAAACAATCATTATGATTATGATTATTATTATTATTATTATTATTATTATCTGACATGAAACTCAGATGTCATAGATGTTTATTGAACGGCAGTGTATCCACAACACAACACAACATGACTCCATTGTTGTCGTATTGAAACCTATTATCTGTCATTACAGTCAAACTCTGTACAACGAGATAAAGGAACATTGTAAGAACACCGGTCATAAGTTAACTATGACTTTATTGTGTTATGTTTGTTGTGTTATGTATGTTGTTGCTACCCATTACCCATCGATTAGTGACGCAAAATTTGCTCATATGGGGAAATATAAAACATACAAACTCGATATCTATATCATACTCAGTTAATGAATCCTCTGCAAATATTCTATATCTATTAATAGCTCAGATATCTGTATATCTATCTTTTTATACATTTTGACTGGAGTGCCTTCTGAGATGTATCTTTCTCTCAACCTGTAGTTCAAACAGCATTCATCTCAGCATGATGAAGATTTGATCCTGAATATGTATAAAATTAGCATCACAAGAAAATATGCATTTCCGTGCAGGTTCATAAAAAGGTCACGTCGTCCTGTGACTCCACCCACAACCACTGCGCGTCATAACCAAACAGCGCCTTCTCCGCACTGAGCGCGCTCAGTTTGTCCTCCGCCGCCCGCTGCTTCCCGCCATTTCTCTGGATTTCGACTCCGCCACCGTTGCCACCGCCCTGCGTCTTGGTCTGCCCCTTGTGATCGGTTGGGGCGAGGGCCAAACCCCCTCCAGCACTACAAGACTTTGGACGCTGCATGATAGACCTGTCCAAGGCCTTCCTGACCGAATGGGAGGTCTTCTTGTAGTCTTGCGACAACAGCGAAAATTTTAACCTTGGTACCTGCGAATACGACCTTTGCCGCTTTTCCGTGTAAACCGCCGGACCCCCGAGTTCGGGGCCAGGGTCCGGATCATGGCTGCTGCTTGGCGATGGTGTCCAGTCGTCCCACTGCAGGCTGGGAAGAGGCAGCTTTATTGGGAGCCGCTGTCCCTTCTGGTGCTGGTAAACCGGGTCGGGGTCTCCTCTGTCTGTGTCTGGAGGTGCTGGTGGAAGGTTTAGGAGGACTCCTCCTGCCGGGTCCCCGCCGGGAGGGGAGCAGCCCAGCAGGGGGACGGTGCAGTCCTCTGGGCCGCAGGTCGGTACAGGACTGTTCCTGGTGGACACATGTGGAGACGTACACAACATATTCAGCACAAGAGATGCTCTCACTTTTTAAAAAAACAGCAGCAGCATTAAGGAAGGCCTGCCAAAAGTATGTGTTGGCAGTCCCAGCGGCACACACACGGAAGGATTTTAGCGGCATTGCCAAAGTCTCTCTCTCTCTCGCTCTCTCTCTCTCTCTCTCTCTCCGTCTTTCTCTCTCTCGTTTGCTCTCTCTCTCTCTCTCTCCTTCTCTCTCTCTCTCTCGTTTGCTCTCTCTCTCGCTCTCTCTCTCTGCAGCAAACACAGACAGGGTGCTGTGCTCTCCCAGTGTATGCATCACTGACTGAATGACTGATTCAATGACTGAATGGGTCTGAATGGGGCTGGAGGCTAACCTGCTGGGGCCATGCAGGCTGCTCTGGCTGCCCATCAGACTGCTGCCCCCGCTGGCCAGGCTGCCACACACACTCACTCACTCACTTCACTCAACACACACACACACACACACGTCACACACGTCACACACCTCTCACCTCTATTCACTTCGTTACATTAAAAAATTCAGTTCAACTTCCGTTTCTCTGAATCCTTTCATCTAAAACACCTCCTCTCCTCTCCCCATTAATTGTTTCACACACACACACACACACACACACACACAACACACACACACAATATATATTATAGTATATAGTTTAGCTGAGTACTTCTTGTACTTCGTGTACTTCTTGTACATGTTTACATGTGTTTACCAAAACCGTGGCCTGAGATGAACAGCTTGGACCTGCAGAGATCCTCTATAGAATCCTGTAGAGGTTGTCAATAAAGTTGCCTTTTGACTTTTCCAAAGCTCGCATGGAGCTCCTGGTTTCTCTGACTGTCCCCCCTGTGTGTGCTGTGTGTGTGTGTGTGTGTGTGATGTGTGTGGTGTGTGTGTGACGTGCGTCTGGAAAAAATTAATGGGGAGAAGAGGTGTTTAGAATTAAAGGAATTCAGAGAAAAGGAAATTGACTTTGAATCTTTGAATCTACGAAGTGAAATAGAGGTGGAGAGATTGTGTTGTGTGCTGTGTGTGTGCTGTGTGTGTGTGGTGTGTGTGTGTCTGTGTGCTGTGTGTGTGAGACCGCACCACCCCCCACCAACATCAAACCACACA
>PIJE02002056.1:72500-79285 GCA_002895965.2 Coryphaenoides rupestris | reverse complement strand
GGTTTTGTAACTGTTACATATTATTTGAGGATCCTGTATGAGCAATCGTGTGTGTGTGTGTGTGTGTTGTGTGTGTGTGTGTGTGTGTGTGTGTGTGTGTGTGTGTGTGTGTGTGTGTGTGTGCACGCGTGTTTTTGCATGTGTGTGCATGTGTTGCTCGACTCACATGTCCATATTTTATGCATGGGGCTACTGTAGCTTTAGCGTATGCATGTTTATAGCACAGAACGATTCATCAATTAATTTCTAAATCGCTCCGAACGTGAAATCGGCCCGGTTATGATGTATGCGTGCATGCATATTGCATAACCCCTTATGGAACACACACACACACACACACACAACACACAACGCCTAACGTCTATTTAGGACAAAAGGAAAAGTGCTTAGCTTAGGTCCAATTTAATCGAAAGCAATGCAATCCATGCATCATCTTCTTCTGCTTTTTTTTTTTTTAACCGTAAATTCATTTATTGTGTTATCGCCATTGACGACGCCGGTGAAACAAACTCCAGACATCTTGTAGAAACGTGTTAGGGGCGGCAGTAGCTCTGTCTGGCAACAGGAAGGTTGCTGGTTCGATCCCCGGGCTCCGCCCCTCCTAGCTAAGCGTCGAGGTGTCCCTGAGCAAGACACCACCTTAACCCTAACCGCTCCTGACGTGTTGGTTGTTACCTTGCATGGTTGACACCGCCGTCGGTGTGTGAATGGGTGAATGTGAGGCAATACTGTAAAGCACTTTGGATAAAAGAGATATATAAATGCAATACATATACTATTTATGTGTTGTTAATTACAAACAAGTTGAACACTGTTGATCATGGGAGAGGTATTTAAACAGATGTGTATGACAGCCCCGAATATTCACATAAACAACTGATCCTGCTGGGCTCTCCTTCACACAACCGCAACCTTGAGAAACACACACACACACACACACACACCGATCGACACGTGCAAATAATTGCTGTGCAGGCGTGCACACCCACAAACATGCACACACACACACACACACACGCAAACGCACGCACACACTCAAGAAACAATTGGGTTTAAGCGATCTCCCGATAGATGCTCCATCATATCTTGTTGGTTCAATGTCATCCGCCCACACGAACACACACACACACACACACACCACGCACCACACCACACACACACACACACACACCACACACACACACACCCCCCTCACCTGTCGGACAGCAGGGCCTGCGGTCGCGGTTTGTTCACTTTGGCGTAGAGGCCCTCCAGGTCCTCGGGGGGGCGGTAGGGGCCCGGCGGGGCGGAGATCTGCTGGGGCCCCGGGGCCGCCACCGTGGAGGGAGCGGGGGAGGAGGAGGAGGTGGGGGCCGGGCGGAAGTCCCCGATGCGGGCGTAGTTGGGGTCATTGTCGTCGTCCGTGTCCTCCATGCCGCGGAGCGAGCCCTCGGGGGTGGGGCGCACCGACCTGGGGGAGGGAGAGAGGGAGAGAGAGAGGGATGGAGAGAGAGAGAGAGAGAGAGAGAGAGAGAGGGAGAGAGAGAGAGAGAGAGAGAGGAGAGAGAGAGGGAGAGGAGAGAGGGAGAGAGAGAGAGAGAGAGAGGGAGAGAGGGATGGAGAGAGAGAGGGAGTGAGGGAGGGAGGGAGGGAGGGAGAGACAGAGAAGGAGAGGGAGCGAGGGAGCGAGAGGGGGGTTATGAGAAAAGAAGTTAAGTTAGTTTGTTAGGTACAGATGCGTGGTTTTAAACTGGTTGATGAAAGCTTCCTGTTGACAGGATCGTCTGTACACTTTGTGTGCGGCCATTTTGAATCTACGAGTCGTCGTTTCTCTGTACTGCACGGTTGCTTGTTCAAATCCAAACGTTCACACAGTGTTGGACCATAGCGTCTTATTCAGGGACAACTCTGACCCCATTAGGGACACAGACGCTTCCTTTTTTTGCCGGTCGATTGTGTGACTCCCCTGCAGTTTGTTAATTTTTTGTGTTCCACGCGTCCGAGACTCCGACCTACTTGGTGTCTGCGACGCGGTCCACCTCCTCCTCGCTCAGGGCCTCCATCTTGTTCTTCTGAGCCTTGTTCTTATCCTCCTTCTTCTTCCCAAACCTAGCGGACAGAGACACAGACACACACGTACGGTTAAAGAGAGAACGGTGGACGTACGGGTGGTCCTAAACCAGATCAGAGAACCCTTAAGTCCAGTTCGCTTGATGAAGTGTGAACACATTTTCCATCGTTAAGTAAACATTAATTAATTCTTTGACCCAGAGCACCGCAAGGTGTAAAGCACCAAACCGATATATTTGCATAACAGTCCCAAAAAGACTTAAGTTTACCGGTGATTATGTTTGCGTTTTAAACTTGCCGCAAACAATGCCCGTCTCATGTGAGCGCCCCCCTTTAAAGGGGCCCTACTATTACGAATAAGCCGTTTACAAATTTGTCACGTGACTAAAATTGTCATTGCGACGAAGTGACATCACAACAAGTGGGAGTGTCCACCTCGATAGACGTGGATGTATGCTGACCAGATGAGATCAGAGGACCAGCCTGCCCCGTGGACTGTACCAACTGGTAAACCAATGAGAAGACGGTGTTAAGTGTTAGGTGTCAATTAGCAATCGGCCCGTCGTCTAGTTAATTAAACCACGGCCAGGGAGGGGCAGCGAGATGGAGCGGGATGGAGGGGGAGTTCTCGTTTCGAAATGAGCACACGACTTAACCCGCGTGACGGCGAACAAAAGTACCGACATCGGTGTCCCTGTTCCGCGACGCGTTTTTGTATAATAAATGAACAAGCGAGCGTGGCGTGGCAGTGTGAAAACGGGTACAGGGTGTTTTTCTGCACAACAATTGAAGAGTGAAACTGAAAAGAGATAAGACGGCTGGCTGTTATTTGCTGGGGACAAAGAACCCGGAAAAAACCAAGAACAACACATTTGGGGTGGGTGGGGCGGGGGTGAGGCCGCGCTGTGAAACCCGTGTAAAATTACACACTAACCAACCAGGAAGCACAAAAAAAGAACAACAAAAAAAGGAACACAAAAAATTCTAATGAAAAAGTCGGGAGAGTGCGTGGGAGTTTGTTTCTGGCCCGTCTCCGCAGCCAGATAGCCATCACGGCGCCCCCGCCGAACGCGCACCTCCCTCGGTTTTATAATGACTCCGACCATTATCGCCGCCATTAGCGTTAGCATCAGCGTGTGCTTTTTGCTCCTAATTATATTCATGAATGCTAATATGGTCATTTGTTTGTCCTTTTGCAGGTGCTTCAGAGGACGTTCCGCCGAACAGCCAGCCGGTCCGACCCACCTCCGACGTTTTTCGTAAAAGACTAACGCTTCTATCGCCGGGGGAACTTCCTTCTTCCTCTCGATTTTTCCCCGGTTCACACTATGTGTCCTCTCCTACCCCCGATGTAGTTTCATCTCTCTCTCTCTCTCTCTCTCTCTCCCTCTCTCTCTGCTGTCTCTCTCTCTCTCTCTCTCTCTCTCTCTCTCTCTCTCTCTCTCTCTCTCTCTTCTCTCTCTCTCTCTCTCTCTCTCTCTCTCTCTCTCTCTCTCTCTCTCTCTCTCTCTCTCTCTCTCTCTCTCTCTCTCTCTGCTCATCCGCGGACCCCTGCTGTGCTCCACTAATGACTGTATTTATGCCATTAACAGTGAGGCTGTACCCATTAGTCCAAGCTACTGTGTGTGTGTGTGTGAGTCTGTGTGTATGTCTGTGTGTGTGTGTGTGTGTGTGTGTGTGTGTGTGTGTGTTGTGTGTGTGTTGTGTGTGTGTGTGTGTGTGTTGTGTGTTGTACGCTTGAGAGAGGGGATAGATTCACGGACCGTTGCTATGGCCGACCTCCCCGCCGCGCGGAAAGTACTAGCGGGCTAATGTATAGACAGGATGTCACCATCACTGAGGATATCATCATTTGCATAATAGTCCCCGTCGAGCATCCAGAGTGTATAAATCTGTATAAATATATATATATATATATATATATATATTATAATACTGTTATACATACGCGGTGCCAAACACGTCTCTCCCTCGCTGTTGTACACTAGCGGCCAGCACCTTCGACCCTTAGCAGGGGAGATGCGCCTCCGGCAATTTATATTCGGTTTTTTTAATCTACTTTGCTGCACCAGTTTGCAACTACTGGATGTATTCGTATTCCGTAATATACTGTTGTGACAGTATTCTTAACTGTGTGCTGTGTTAGATAAGATAACATAAGAAGGAAATTCTTGTGCCAGAGTTTGCTCAAAATACCAACAACACAAGCATAGCAATAGAATAATAAACCATAGAGTAATAAACAATAGAATAAAATGAATAAGCCGAAGGAAAAATATCGGTAAGATATGCAGTAAACTAAGTGTATGGATATTTGCTGTTCTGAGAAGCCGAACACACATTTCCACTGGGGTGGACGATAAAGTCAATCAAATCAAATATTCATCCGAAATGTATTTCGTGTTTCGTCGCCCGAATTCCTGAAGTCCACGTTAAGTCAGAAACACGTTCTTTCGCCTTTGAACGTGATTGGCTCGGACACTTCCCGCCTAAATCTGCGGTGGCATCCGAAATACACAATTCATTAAATTCACGTTTCATTAAAAATACACTTTCTCCCTCTCTCTCACACACATTCACACGCGTGGACACACGCGCACACACACGCACACCACACACACACACACACACACACACACAGAGTTAACCAACAACTCTAGGGACCCCCGCACAGTCGAAGCGATCATTAGATTGCATTTAATTTTAAAAAGCGAATCTCTGTCTCTCTCTGTCCACTTCATGGTGGGGTGGAGGTGGGGGAGGAGGGGGAGGAGTGGAAGGGAAGGGGGGAGGAGGAGAGGGGGCTCCAATTAGAGACGTCTACCTGCCATGAGGGAGGTGCTGACCCCCGTGCTCTCCCATTATCTTACTTCCTCTCTCTCTTCCCAGAACACCCTCACCACCCCCGCCCCCCGACACACACACACACACACACACACAAACCCACAGACACACAGACAGACACACACACACCAATCTCCCCATCTCCACACCTTCTTAAGACTATTTTTTCAATGCCAGGTTGCTCGTTAATGATGTTTCATCTCTCTCTCCCTCTCTCTCTCTCTCTCCTTTGTTCTTAGCCCTTTGTTTCCCCTGCATTTCCACCCCAGATGTCTGTCCTTTGTCATATTTTCATAATTTCCTGCTCAAACCATCCTACAACCCCCCCCCCCCCCCCCCCCCCCTCCCAAAAAGAAAAGAATAAACACAAACCCTGGGATTCTAAAGACACACACACACACACACACACACACACAGGCAGTCCGAGTGTACCACCTGCCACACAGCAGGGAGACAAACCACAATGCGTGTGTGGGTGTGTGTGTGCTTCGTGCGCAGCGTGTGTGTATAGAAAACCGCAAGGTTTCTCTGTATGAATAGAGAGATGGGAAACCTGGCTGGCAGGCCGTGGCAATGCCCAACACACACAATTATTATGAAGCCATGAGCAAATAAACAAAGCAATTTCCGTCGCCCCCCCCCCACACACACACCCACACCGGCACCGCACACACCGCACACACACATGCACACACAGCCACCACACACACACAGTGGGGCCCAGCCAGGGGATCAACAAACAGTGGTTGTTGTGTGTCGGGTGTGTGGTGAGCACGGCACACCTCATTAACCTCTGCATTATCTAGCCTACACACCACACTCCATCACCCCTCATTAGCAGGAAACCAGGAAAACAGCGACAGCGAGGGAAGGGGCGGGGCTTAGGACCATAGCAAGAAAAGGAAAAAAAAAACCTCAGTAGACCACCATATAGTCCCGAGCCTCCAGCGGCGTCCGATGACAATAAAACTGTCTCTCTCTCGGGGGTTATAAAACGCTTGTGAGCTAGCCTGCTGTTAGCCTGTGCATACCGTCAATAGCTATATTGTGTTTAGTTTAGCCTTGGTCATTGACCTTAGCCTTGACCTTAGACCTTAGACCTTAGTACGTTGACGCGAGCCTTGCCCATTGACATTGGCATGTGCATTAACGTTAGCAAGCGTGTCGGCCTTAGCCTTCTGAATCGATGTTAGCCTCACCCGCAGACGTTAGACTTGTGCGTCGACGTTAGCCCCGCGCGTCGGACCTTAGCCCCGCGCGGCGACCTTAGCCTTGACCGCCGATATTAGCCTCGACCGCCGACCTTAGCCTCGACCGCCGACCTTAGCCTCGACCGCCGACCTTAGCCTCGACCGCCGACCTTAGCCTCGCGCATCGATGTTAGCCTCGCGCATTGACGTTAGCAACAAAACAAAATAACCCACAACTACGATCATTTGCAGCAGCAGCAGCAGCAGTTTGCAATAATAACACAAAGTAAGGACTGCCAGAGGTGCCAAAATGGCCGACTTTAGCATACGGCGAGCAGACAGCGGTAGCCGGCTAGGTCCACGGGGAGCGGGGGGGAATATATATAGACAAAGAGAGAGTCACGTGACTCGCTGGCAACTCATCTGGAGTGTAATTAGCAAGGCACTGCTCATTACAGGAAGGATTACTGAGAGAATAGGGACGAGAGAGATAGAGAGTGAGTGAGAGAGAGAGAGCGAGAGAGAGGGCGAGAGACAATGGTGGAGAGACAAGAGGAGAGGTGGTTGTGAGCTGGTTGTGGAATGTCTTTTAATGAGGGGCTTCTCTGGGTCAGAGTGAGATCACAGCGGGGTCACTGACTAGACCTGAGAGAGAGAGAGAGAGAGAGAGAGAGAGAGAGAGAGAGAGAGAGAGAGAGAGAG
>PIJE02002056.1:62500-67500 GCA_002895965.2 Coryphaenoides rupestris | reverse complement strand
GGTGACAGGATATTGCCGCGTTCGATGATACGGAGTAACAAGGTAAACGTATTAGGTTGATATTGTTTGTTTCCAGTGAGGCCACTCAAAAAGGGCTGTGGAGTGTTGACACACAGACAGACAGACACAGACAGACAGACACAGAGACAGACAGACACAGACAAACAGACACAGAGAGACAGACAGACAGACAGGCAGACAGACAGAAACACACACACCATTTGCAACTGTGCAAGAGCACACCCCAAATTGTCAGCAGCAATGAGTTAGTCGTCGTTATTTTCCTACGTTACCCAGAATCCCTTTCACCAACCCCCAATGGTAGACGACTATTCTATAGATACCTAGAAACCTCCACTAAGCTCCCGTCTTAATGATGTCACTTCCTCCACAGAGGTTGGTGGTGGTGGTGGTGGGGATGGTGACGGTGGTGGTGCTGGTGGAGGAGGTGGTGGTGGATGTGGTGGTGATGGGGTTGGTAGTGGTAGTGATGGTGGTGCTGGTGGTGGTGGTGGTGATGGATGTGGTGGTGGTGGATGTGGTGGTGTTAGTGGCAATGGACTTTGGACGTAACGTCAAAAGTAAGTGCTACAGCCTGTATTGTACGATAAGGATGCATGTGCACGAGTGTCCATGAGCGTGCATGTTTGTGTGTGTGTGTGTGTGTGTGTGTGTGTGTGTGTGTGTGTGTGTGGTGGATTGCCTGTTGTGTAGAAGCCAGGGTCTTTTGGGTTTCGTCTTCCTCGGGAGCGCATATCACCGTGAACACAGCCGCCGCGCTCACAACACTTAACATATAAAAGACGGCTCTCACTGGGGGCGGGGTGAGTGAGGGAGGGGGGTGGGAGGGCAGGGGGGGTGGGAGGGGAGGGTGGGGACCTTCAAGGGGAATGGGGGTCACCATCCAAGGAGAGAGGAGGAGGAGGCGACTGATGGGTTACACCGGCACACACTTGTGCACTCTCATCGCCCCACACCCACACACACACCCACACACCGTGTAAGGCAACGCACTGGTGCATCGCACCAGACCCATTTACATACACACACACACACACACACACCACACACACACACAACCACCACACACACACACACACCACACACACACACACACACACACACACACACACACACACACACACACACACACACTCTCTCTAGCTTTCCCCTTCATCGGCTGATATATATGCATGAGTATTGCCTCATCATAGCGGCTCACCACCCCCCCCCCCCCCCCCACCCCCCCCACTCCCCCTTTGAAAAAAGATCCTGAGTGACAGGTCACATCAGCGGCAATAAACCGACCACGCGCATCACTTCCTGGAAAACCTTTTCACCCACACCGCTCGCCCACCCCACCCCGCGGACGTGGCGTTTGGTGAGAAGGTAAAAAGAAAGATAAACAGAGAGAGAGAGAGAGAGAGAGAGAGAGAGAGAGAGAGAGAGAGAGAGAGAGAGAGAGAGAGAGAGAGAGAGAGAGAGGTAAAGAGGGGGAGAGAGAACGAGAGAGAGAGAGAGTGACCGAAAGAGAGAGAGAGAGAAGTAGAAAGCGAGAGCAAGAGAGGTAGAAAGCAAGAGAGGTAGAGAGAGCGAGAGAGGTAGAGAGCGAGAGCGACAGAAAGAGAGAGAGTAGAACGCAAGAGAGGTACAGAGACAGAGAGAAAGTTCAACAAAACCGAGAAAGCGAGCGAAGAAGAAGAAGAGAGTAAAATGAAAAAGGAAAAAAAACCAAATAAAAAGTTAATTTGTTATTTTCTCCGGCAGGCTGGTGACGGTGATAGCGCCGTTCCGTGCGCGCGGCGCCCTGCCTCTCCGACGACGGCGCAAATTAGAATTGTGCGTTTTGCTGCGGAAGTCACGCCGCCGCCACCGCCGCCGCCATAAATATTTTCACACGTTTATTTATTATTATTTTTCTCTGAGCGAGAGAGAGTGGAGAAATCAGAAATATCACTGAGACAGGCTTTCTTATAAACACCGTTCATATCCAGCGTTTGACAGAAAGCTCAAAATGTGCATTTGAATCGACGCAAAGAGGTGAGCGAAGTGAGCGAGAGACGCAAAGTACGCATAAATAAGAGGACGAAAAGTTAGACCGCTTATAACGTTTCGTCTTGGCAACCCGGAAAAATTTATATAAACACTTTTCCCACCGAAAAAAGTAGGTTGTTTTTCTAAAGTCGCCGTGGAGATTGTGGTTTTCATTTCCTTATTGGTATTTCGGTCTGTAACATAACGTTGCAACGTAACGTGAAACGTAAATCTGCAGTAAGTAGGAGAACGGCTGCAGGACAGTCTAGTTACCACGGAGACGACAACCTTTCGCGGAAGCATCATTTGAAAACGTCGCGAGACAATTTAATTTCGTGTCGAGCGATGCTTTTGTCGAGATTGGTGGCGGATCAGAGCCACTTAGACAGCGCTTTTTTTAAACATCCCAACAGCCGTCGGGATTGAGGTGACATCACCGCCGCCGCCGCCGCCGTCGCCGCCGCCGCCATCCAATCACAGCTCAGCAGACCGCAGCGGAGGGAAAACGCACCAATAGCGGTGCGGCGATTTAGTGCCGCACCTGCCTGGGGGAGGTTTGGCTGATGTATGTGTGTATGTATGTGTGTGTGTGTGTGTGTGTGTCGTGCGCGTGTGTGTGTGTCACCTGTTGGCTAATGGCTACACCGGGAGTGAGGAAAGAAAGGGAGGAGGCAAGGAGGGAAGGAGGGAATGGAGGAGAGAAAGATGTGAAAAAGAAAGAAAAAATTATGTAAATCGAAAGAAAAAAAAGAAAGAAAGTAAGAAAGAAAGAAATAAAAAAGAAAGAAAGTAAGAAAGAAAGAAAGAGGGAAATAATGAAAGAGGAATAAAAAGGAGAAAGATATTAAAACAAAGTGGGGTCATTTATTTCCTTTACTTTTATACTCCATAAAAAAAAATAAGTTGTGCCGTTTCCCCCAAAAGCTTTTAACTTGTTTTAAGAGACTCTTAAAAAAATCTGCGCACGACAGCACAACAACAACAACAACAACAACAACAACAACAACAACAACAACACCGCCCACACGTGTTTTGGCGACTCGGGAGAAAAAAAACCAAACTGCACTATTTAATTATTTAGATTACATTTTTGCTAAATTAAATCACAACGTGGAATGTAATCACGTCCTCGAGCGTGGATGACATTTGAGAAGGTAAATGGCTACTTAGAGGAACGCCAGTACACTTCCACGGCTATCGGAAATATCGATCTGGGATTTCGCTCGGACCGACGGGGGACGTGGACGAATGGCAGAGGGCCCAACACACACACACACACACACCACACACACACACACACACAGAACAATGAAACCATAAAACTCTGGAGAAGAGACAACCAAGACGCCATTTCACAACCGCAACTTATCTTATATATACGAAAGATCGTGACCCGGGCCTCGGCTTGCCGTTAGCTACAGCCACCGGTTGTGTGTGTGTGTGTGTGTGTGTGTGTGTGTGTGTGTGTGTGTGTGTGTGTGTGTGTGTGTGTGTGTGTGTGTGTGTGTGTGTGTGTGTGTGTGTGTGTGTGTGTGTGTGTGTGTGTGTGTGTGTGTGTGTGTGTGTGTGTGCGTGTGTGTGTGTGTCGTTTATACTAACATGGGCAGATAGGTACTCAAAGCATGTGGCACATGCCGACGTCAGCTTTCCGGCAAATCGGGAGGATGAACTGTGGTGACGTGACGGGGGGGCGGGGCTTGGTGTGAAGAGGAGTCATCGCATCCTCTGACAGCCAAGTCACAGCTCCTCAGGTGCGATGACACTACTAGACACACACACACATGCACACACACACACACGTGTGTTAGTGTGTGTGTGTAACAGGTAAACAAGCAGGACAAAGCCTAGAGAGAGAGCGATAGAGTGAGGTTAGAAAGAGAGAGAGAGAGAGCGGTTAGAAAGAGAGAGAGAGGTTAGAAAGGGGGAGAGAGAGAGAGAGAGCTTAGAAAGGGGGAGAGAACGAGAGCGAGAGATCGAGAGAGAGAGAGGTTAGAGAGAGAGAGCAAGAGAGGTAGAAAGAGATGGAAAGAGGGAGAGAGAGAGGTTAGAAAGAGAGAGAGAGTTTAGAAAGAGAGAGAGAGTTCAGGAGACGGACAGGACGCCTCCCGCCAAAACGTCAACTTTCAAGATTTGCGTCGGGGGTCCGATCCCGTTAGTCACGACGATCGCTGCCGGGTCGCCCCGCCAGAACCTTCCTCCCCTCCCCCAAACCCCCACCCCCACCCCACTAGGACTCGGGACGACTCCCAAGAGTCACAACACATCAGAACCACCACACGGCTAATCCCCCGCGCTCCACAACAACAACAACAACACCACCACCACCACCACCACCACCACCACAGCGCGGGGAGATCAGGTGTAAGGCGCTTAAGAGAAACAGTAAACAAAGCGCGACAGTGATCCTCCGCAGGAAACGGTTGGAAAGCACTTCCTGTTCTCTGCCAGCGACAGGAGGTGGCTCAAACGCTTTTCTCGCTAAACCCGCTCACGCGCGAACGCCATGCTACGCTACGCTACGCCACGCCACGCCACGCCACGCTACGCCACGCTACGCCACGCCACGCCGCCAAGGTGAAATTCAAACATGAAAAAGCTTAACGTCGCCACTGTCAACACTCTCTCTCTCACACACACACACACACACACACACACACACACACACACACACACACACACACGGATGTGTCGAAAGCTTTAGTGTTGGTGTCTCTCTGTTGTGGGATAAGAGCGGCAGTGGATGTGACAGCCGTTTGGAGGGGTGTGTGTGTGTGTGTGTGTGTGTGTGTGTGTGTCATCATGGCGGTTGCATTCCCGGAGGCGCAGCACCGGGGCTCGTCTGTATGCAGCCCGCGGTGCTTGTACTCGCAACCCGGGACTCGGGAGTCGGACGCGTGGCGCATGCAGCAGCAGCAGCATGTCACGCGAATGGGAGTGTGTGTTGCCAAAGTGTCGCGTGTGTGTGT
>PIJE02002056.1:55000-57500 GCA_002895965.2 Coryphaenoides rupestris | reverse complement strand
CATCTACCGGGGGGGGGGGGGGGGGGGGGCTTACCGATGCCGCCACCGCCGCCGCCACCGCCGGAGCTATCTGACCAGCGGCTAATTGAATCTCAAGTGTTTGTTGGGGAGAGAAGGCACCTCCGCCGCCTCCTCCTCCTCCTCCTCCTCCTCCTACTCGTCCTACTCTGCCGCCCGCGATACACCAACTAACACCTCCGACGGGCGAGTATCACCACTCAATCTACGGCCGCGTGGGGGTGTACCGTGTGTGTGTGTGTGTGTGTGTGTGTGTGTGTGTGTGAACGTAGATAGCGCTACGTGGAGCGAGGTGGCGGCGGGGGGGGGAGGGGTGGTGAAGGTGGTGCCGCGGCAGGACAAGGAAATTGGACCAGAGGCTAGCGGTCGTCGCGCGTACGGAGTCAAGGACATTGCGGCGGCGTTCGCTGCTGATGACTCGCGACGTGGGAGGGTCGACGTGCCGAAAAAAAACTACGGAATTGCGAGCGGAGAGACGGGGGGCGAGATTGGAATTTCGGAGTTTCGGAAAGTGGCCGCGAAAAACGTTTTATCCGTCTTTGATTTAGTTTGTTGTCGCAATGTTTGTTTGCTGGGGGGCCGGGGGGGCCGTGGGAGTCTTCATACGCTCGCAGGAGCAACATTCCTAGCGAGAATCACCGCGTCCCGATAAACCGGAAAATCGCACTAAATGAAGTTCCTTCACTCTGGCCTTTCCGTGTGACAGCGACAACACGCTACCACGCGCACACAGGAAGTACAACAAACGTGCAAGAAATTATTGATTTCCCGGCCATTTTGGCGCGTCCACCCACCTCAGGAGGCCGAAGCCCTTCTTCTTGGTCTTGGTCTTCTCCGTGTCCTCGGAGGACTCTTCCGTCGCCTTCTTCTTGCCCTTGGTCTTCTTCTCCTTCTTCTTCCCCTTGGTCTTCTTCTTCTTCTTCTTATCGTCGTCAGGGGCATCCAGGTCCTGGCGGGACGAGCTGCTGGCAGGCGTGTCGCGGCCCGAGCTGTGCTCCGACGGGTCGTCGTCTGGTTGAGGTCAAAGGGGGGCATGAAGAGGTTAAAGGTCCTGCATGTAGGTATCGTGAATTCCTTCAGGGGCTAGAACTCGCTTTGAATTGTCAGTATATGAATGAAGCTATGATTGATCTTAAAAAAATGAGACCTTCCCCTAGAACAGCCTGCGGGCTGATTTCTGTTTTATTTGAATCCGGTTGGTTTTGCCGGGGAAAAAAGGGAAGTAAGTAACATCTAAGCGTGCATAATAGCTCAAATGAATGTCAGCTTGTTTCATAGCTTCCATAATTAGTACCAGGTTGATACTTGATTTGAACTAACATTCGTTTATGATCGTTATCGTCGTCTCAACCCACGGCAGCAGGCTGCAGTTCACTTGCTGGCCAAAGGGGTCAGTAACGAGAAATAATTCACGGTTCTTGTTGTCGGGTCAAAGGGCAAGTAATGCACACAAGTCACGCATAATGGAAAATGACGGCAGGATAGTATTGTGGTTTCAAATAAAGTCCCTACCAAATAAACTACAAAATAAATACATAAATAACTACTCTCGTATTCATCTTAAAAGATATGCTGTATTTTTTACAGTTTATCAATGCACCAACCAACACACACACACACGTGGTGAAGTGTCTTCCCGACGCGCCGAAGACATTGGAATCTGCGGAACGCCAGATGGGAACGCGCTCCCATTTGTGCCGCCTGTCCTTCTGAAATCACTCCCTCCCTCCCTCTCTCACCCTTCTCTATTCTCAATGAGTGTTCTATGTATCTCTCTACCGCTGCCACACACACACACACACACACACACACACACACACACACACACACACACACACACACACCCCCCCCTCAGGTTCCCGGGAAAAGGGACGGGAAGCGCATTAAAGAAATTTGCTGCGCTAAGACATAAAAGGAAGTTGTCGCGGGGATCGCCGAGTTTGCTGACTGGACGGAACCATACATCATTTCATTACCGGAGGTACTGAGGACTCATTCACGTCGTCCCCCTGGCCCCTCCCATAAAGCCCTCACCTAACCGCCCCCTCTCCCTCCCTCCCTCCCTCCCCCACCCCTCCTCCCCCCTCAGGCCTCTTACATAAAGACGAAAAAGGTGTCCGACGCACGCATCTGCAGACTCGGCGAGGGAGGGATGATGGAGATGATTATGGATTACCTCGGCGGGGATAAGGGGGAAAGGTTTTTAGTAGGAGCCTCAATGAATATGTCACTTTTATAGTGATTGTGGCAACGTGGGCGGGGGACTAATGCAGGGTAAAAAAAGAGGCTATAGCGACGCCCCTCCTCCCTCTCTCTCCCTCTACTCATGGCTGATTGAACAGGTTAGTGGCATTTCTGAGTCCTGGTCCCCGCGATGGTTCACAATGAAGGACTTTTACTTTGTAAAGCTCTTAAACATTTCCTACTCTTAATGGCAGTTAAAGACTTTTTACTTTGTAGAGCTGGAAGCTTTCCAATTCTT
>PIJE02002056.1:30000-42500 GCA_002895965.2 Coryphaenoides rupestris | reverse complement strand
GACATGACATTATATCCACACACACACACACACACACACACACACACACACACACACACACACACATATATACAAGCACACACACATATGAAATTACTCAGATCAAACACACGCGCAAAATTCCCGAGACTCCAAGCACATCAGTTTGCAAATGCAAAATCATCTCCACACACACACACACACACACACACACACACACCAAAACTACAAAAACAACAAAACAACCAAAATAGATGCAAAACTCATTAACACACAGAGAAAAAGTAACGAAAAAACATCTCCATCTTTTCCGAGATTGACATCCGTCCAGCATTTCCATAAACACAAGTCCCCCCCCCCCCCCCCCCTCATGAGATATTGAAAGTGTGCATAATCCCCCCACCCCCCCCGTAAAGTCTTTGTTTGTGCGACTCACAATTCAATTCAATTCTGGAAGAAGCTAGCTCATTGTTCGCGTTTCTCCCGCCCTTTTTCCTGTGAGACCAGCGACAAAATCGGAAAAAAAAGGGACAAGAAAATAAAAAGATTTCCTCACCCAAGTGGTTAGGGGGTCTGGGGGGAGGGGGGAGAATAGCGAGAGAGAGAGAGGGGTAGAGAGAGAGGGGTAGAGAGAGAGAGACAGAGAGAGAGACAGTGAGAGTGAGAGAGAGACAGAGAGACAGAGAGAGAGACGAGAGAGAGACAGAGAGAGAGGCAAGAGAGAGAAAGAGACAGAGAGAGATAAGCAAGAGAGAGACAGAGAGAGAGACCGAGAGAGAGTGAGAGACAGAGAGATAGAGACAGAGAGAGAAAGAGAGAGGCGAGAGAGTGACAGAGAGAGAATGAAAATAGAGCAGAAAAGTGTCGCTAAAAAATGAATATAAAAACAGTTTTGTTGCCGCTCCCCCCCCCCCCCACACCCCTCTCTCTCTCCCCCCCCCCCTCCCCTCCCGCTCTACGTTTTATTGAGTTATTTATATTTTTTTTCTCTCGCAAGCCTCAATGTGAAACGAAAGCGCGTTGGGCGGCCCACCCGTATGCTAATCTCGCTCACTTAGGCGCCGTTTCATCAGCGGAAACCGTTCCAAGGTCACCGCTTTCACATTATGTCAAAAAATAAAATATAATAAAAATGGCGCACAGCGTTTCAGAGGGAAAAAAATTGAAAACGGAAAAAGGAAAATGAGAGCTAATGACTTGCTTTTCTCTCGCTCAATATGCAGCCGGCGAGAATGAAAGAGACAAACAATGAGAGCCAGAGAGAACAGCAGACTGTTTGGGGTTTTTTTTGTTCCATTCCGCGCTTTTATTTTGTTAAAAGTGATATGTAAATGTGCTGTAAACGCTTTTATTCTGTCATTTTTTCCCCTGTTAATGTACAGCTGTTATCGGGTGCGTTTTATGGGCAAGATCAGATAGTGTCCACAGAAAACACACACATTCACACACACACCATTGTGCGTGCGTGTGCGTTTATGTGCGTTAATGTGCGTGCGTGTGTCTTGTAGTAGTTACCGTTGAGCTCGTAGGGCGAGGGTCCTCGCTGTGGCCCCTGGCGGTGGGGGGCCCCGGGCTCCTCGTACCCCTGGAGGAGGAGGAGAAGAAGCAGGAGAAAAACAAAATGGCTGTCAGGTCTCTCTCTGCTGCGGATGCGGGAACTCGAACCCAAAAAAAAACAAAAACCACTCGAGTCGTCAAAGTCCGTATCAACCCTGGAGGATACAGAACGTGGGCAATGTAGCTTTGGATAAAAGCGTCAAAATGACCTAAATGTAAATGTAAAATATAAATAAATGTAAATGTAAAATATAAATAAATGTAAATGTAGCCTTGCCACAATGCCCCATTCGTTCCATGGCTTGGTTCGGGGTTCTCGATTGGGAGGGAGACTCAGGAGTCGCGGCGATGCTAAAACTGGCTTTGAATGCATCAACATAAAGATCGCCGCATTGGCATAATAAAGCGTACTGAATATCTTACCTATATTTTCCCCTCGGCTTTGTAAATGTATTATTTTATTATTCTATTGTTAATATTATTCTATTGTTATGCTTATGTTGTTGGTAATGGTATTTCGGTCGGGGTCTGTGGGTTGCCTCTTACTGCGGGGACAGCAAACATTTAAATAAATAATATATATATATCTTCCTAATTAAGCTCATCCCCGACAGCTCATACCGCAAGAGGTTTGCTAGGTTTTCCTTACGCATGTTCATAAGGAGCATACAATATACTACTCCTCCAAAGCTCAGTCTTTGTGTATTGATCGACACACTTCTCTGCAGTGCAGTGCACACACACACGCACACACACACACCACGCACACACATCAAGGGTCCCTCCTGACATGCGAGTGTAGCAGGCGGAGATTACGATAATCTTATGAGATGCAGACAGGCACGGTATCAGACAGCCCTTCACAGCTACAAAGGACCCCTTTCCCCGTCTCACCCTCCCTCCCTGCCTCCCCCCCTGTCCCACGGGATTGGGGAAGGGGGGGGGGGGGGGAGGGACATGGGCCGGTTTGCTGAAGGGAGATGGCGATGGTGTGGGGGGGAATCAAAGCAACACACACACACCACACACACACCACCAAAGTTACTCTCCATGCGAAGGCCGACAACAAGCACCTAATATATGCGCACACAGCACGCACCGCTACACCACACAAACACAACCTCACACACACACACACACACCCCAAACATGCATCCATCATAACAGCATGAAGAATGGTAAGTGCTGGTAATACTATCATCATCAATAACATCAGGGTAGGGGTGTGTGGGTGTGGTGTGTGTGTGTGGTTGTGTGTTGTGTGTGTGAGAGAGGTCAGGCCCTGGGGTGTCATTAAGCACTTACGCGAGATCCTAGTTTACCTACACTGACGCCTCGCCGCGTATCACGGCTACAGCACACGGATGATAACAGCCACCGCGCCATGCTGGACGGCAATGTGCGTAGTGTGCTGCGTGTGTGCTGTGTGTGTGTGTGAGATTTCGCATTTTCCTCCTCTGACAGCTTCTTTTGCACCTCGTCAATGTCGTGGCTGACACGCGTTCTGCACGCCACCGCTCCCGCCAGCTCCCCACCCCCCACTTTTTTCTGTCATCACACACACACACACACACACACACACACACACACACACACACACACACACATACACACACACACCACACACAACACACACACACCACCACATCATCACACACACACAGTCACACACCACACACGTCATACTTTATGTCCATCTGATCCTGAACCGTCTGTGTTGTCTGTCTGTGCCTGTCTGTCTGTCTGCTCTGTCTGTAGTCTGT
The DNA here is from genome assembly GCA_002895965.2 of Coryphaenoides rupestris. Classification (NCBI taxonomy): domain Eukaryota; kingdom Metazoa; phylum Chordata; class Actinopteri; order Gadiformes; family Macrouridae; genus Coryphaenoides; species Coryphaenoides rupestris. The sequence goes on along the minus strand of PIJE02002056.1, from coordinate 39,201 downwards.
GTCTGTCCTGTCAGGTCTTTCTTGGAAATTATTCTTGCCGTGAACTTCCACTTTCTGGACTGTCTCTCTGCCGCCTCGGTCCCTATTCCAATTCCACTTGGTTTCGCTCGGGTCCGTCTGCTAAGTTCTATATCCATATTCCCTGCGCCTCCCGCCACCTCAGGGATACATGAACCGGCAATGCTTCCACAGACAGACAGACAGACAGACAGGACAGACACCACAAAACTTTTCAGAAGCACCCCCCCCCCCCTCCCACGTCTCCCCCTTTTACTCGCTCGGTCGCCGTGCGACTGCCAGCTATTTTCATATTTTATATATTTTTTTTCCGTGTCTTCCGGGGGGCTGCGTTGCAAGACGACCGTTGAAAGTTTCCCAGAGTGTTCAAGGTTAAATCGCCAACCTTGGCCCGCGGTGGCGGTCCCTTACGATTATGCCGCACGTTGGCCCGGCTTATCCTCCAGTCTCATCGTCAAAATTACATTTCCCCCTTTTTTTATGTACAGTTATATATATATATATATCCCATCTTAACCATACGGCTTTCCACCCCATCTCATAATATTAACTATAATATAGATATAAATTATATTATAGCTGTGTCTCAAACTAAATTAATATTCCCTTAACAACTGTACCGTTTATTGGGTCTCGCTTTCAGCGCTTTAGGACGTTTGATAATGCAAACTAATGACTGCGTTTAGAGGGACGCTCTCGGGGGAGGGGGGGAAGGTAAAAAAGGGGGGAGTGGGGGTTTGGGGGGAGGGGAGTGGAGCGGCCGGAGGGCAGGGTGGGAGGTGGTGGTGGTGGTGTGGGGTGGAGAAGGGATCGGGGTTGTCTGGTGGATGTCGTTAGATCGCGAAATAAAAAAAACAATAAAAAATCAAGAAGGCGTGAATTGTGGTTCATTTCGTTGGGGGGCCGAGAGAGCCCATCGGGTACCAGACTGGAAGGATTTTCCATTGCCTTTGTTCAAGAACTATAGGTCACTTCACACAACCAACACAACACACCCACTCCACTACAACACAACACACACACACACACACACACACACACACACACACACACACACACACACACACACAGTCTCCCCGCTGGTCGCTGCTAAGAACTGCAGTCAAACAGAATCTCTACCTTTTGCCTCTTCTAAGACTCGCTGGTTTAGGCCAATCAGATCGTGGCTCGTTTGTACTACAGCCAATCGGAGGGACTCTGGCCGTTTCACCTGCCCTCAGGTTGGTCCCGCCTACATTAGCTAACCCTTAACTGGTTATATTTGAGACCTTTTTGACGGGAACTGAGTTATTGGGCAGAAATGCGATATCCCTTGCCATGAATAGACTACTTTTTGAAGTAGTTGTCGACGAGAAGGAGAATGTTTGTATAATGAGCGAAACGCAAGCAAAACGTTAGCAAAGCACTGTGCTTTTTCATCTCCCAACAAGCCAGGTGGGAAAAAAGGTGCAGTTTGGAACAGATTCGGGACAAAACATGAAGAAGGCGATGGAAAGGAATCACAGATTAGAAGGAGGAGTCACAATCTGCAACATGGAGGGAAAAAACAAACAACAAAGATTCCAGGAGCCATTTATTAAAAGGAGAAAGTGGGAGGAGAAGGCGGCCATTTTGAAAAGGACCCAATCCAGGCATTCAGAGAAGAAAGACAGAAGAGACAGGCATGCAGAGGAGGCAATCCAGTGATTTATTTTTTATTTAAAACAGACGGTAAAACCAGGTCAGGTCAGAAAGGAAGGAGGAGGCAGTGCAAAATGTCAAAGCAAAGGAAAAAAAAAACCAACAAGCAGGAAAAGTTAAGAAAAACAAAAGCAAAAGTTGTACAGAAGAAAAAGTTAACAGTCGGAAAGAGAAAGTGACAGGGGTGTTTACAACAGGCCAGCGAGCTAGCGACAGATCCACTGTTAATGAGTGCCGCTGCAGATGAAAATGAACAGAATAAACATGGGGGGGGCGGTGGGAGGATAAAAGTTCCAGTATTCAGCATTAGAATGTCTGCTAATAGCCAACGATATACATACACTGCAGTGCACTGAATCTACTTTTGTATACACACACACACACACGCACACACACACACACACGTCAGAGTCCGAGGTAATGATGTCTGGTCAGCATCTGGTTGTGAGTGTAGTTGTGGGTGTTGGTGTAGCCATGCTTATAGACGCACGTGTCCTCATAGTCCGGTACGTCCGCGTAATCCGCCGCGTAGCATACAAACCCTCGCGCGTCCTCGTAACGCGCCGCGTCCCGATGTGTGTGCGGTTCTGCGTGTTCCGGTGTGCCCCGATGCCGTCGGTGTGTGTCCCCGTAACCTTGTGTGTCTCGATGTCGTCGGTGTGTGTCCCCGTAACCTTGTGTGTCTCGATGTGTGTGCGTGTCCCCGTAACCTTGTGTGTCTCGATGTGTGTGCGTGTCCCCGGAAACACGTTTGTTCTCGTGTCTGTCCGAGTCGCAACCTGGCGTGCCCCTGTATATGTGCGCGTCCTCGTAACCGCTGGGCACGTCCTCGTATCTGCGCGCGTTGCGGTTGCCGTGACGGCTAAGCGCGGGCGGCTCGCCGTACATCTGGTCCGCCATGGCCCTGATGTTGCTGGCGTAGCTCTGCGTGGGGGTGCTACGGGCGTGCACGTTGCTAGGGGCGTGGCCAACGGTGCCGCCGCCGCCGCACGCGCCCAATCGTCGGTCCTCATTGTCCGGTGCGCGCGCGTGTGTGTGAGCGTGTGTGTCCCCGTTCGGGTTCCCCGCCGCGTGCCGTGGCAGGTTGGCCGACGCGCGGCTATGTCGCGGGTACCCGGCGTCTGGGCCTCCCCGCGGGGGGCTGTCATGGCGTGAGTGGGCGTGGCTTGGCGCCGGGCGTTGGCCCTGGCCGCGGTCGTACGCGTACCGAGTGTGCGTTTCACCCGCCCGCCGTCTGTGAGCCTGGGGCGTCTGGGGCTCTGAGGCCCGCATCCGCAGAAGGGGGAGGAGGGAGGAGGAGCGCCGCGGAGGGGGCGGTTCAGTTTGTTTTTGCTGCTGTTGCTGTTGCTGTTGTTGTTGATGTTGTTGTTGTTGTTGCCGTAGGCTACGGTCACCTGGCTGTACCTGATTGGCTGCGTAGACGTTGCCGTCCTGGTAGCCATTGGCGGCGGCGCTGGTGTTGGTGCTTCCTCCTGATTGGCCGGTGGCCGCCTGAAAGAAATTTTCCATATTTATGAAAACAAATACACTAAATGTCCCGAGTTGTTTTTCTTGAACCCGGTGAACTTTTATTGCCTTTGGTTTCCACAAAACTATTTTCCCACAAAAACACTCGCGCACTTAAATGTGTCCTTGTCAGGACATTTATTTTTATGCAAATCCTCGCTACTCCAAAAAACCCCAGACACTTTTCTAAAGAGAGAGTCAAATGTCTCGAGAGTTGCCTCCAATGCTGACCGGCCGACGTCCGCTACTAGGGTAGTGACTCCAGTAAACTTTACAGGAAATGTTGCCTTGTGACTACAAATAGGTTGCGTTTTGTTATTTTACACGCAAATGTTGTTCCTTCCAAACAGATGTACCGGTACTGACATGTTGGTGGATTGCCTGTCACAGCACTCAACCGATACCGTGTCGGCTACAATGACCAACCAGTAGAGATTCACAAACGGCAGCAGAATCCCAGAAATGGTTCGTATTTTGATTCTTCTGCTCTTGCTCCTTACGGCCGCTGAGCAAGGCATCTGAACGCTACCTGCTGGTTGAACTTCCGTAAACGACTGGACTGCTAACTGCTAGCTACCGTCCAGCTGACCGCTAGCTCGCATACTCGTAACTTAGCCATATCCCTAACCGCTAGGCTACTGTGCAGTTAAAACACTAGCCAGCATACACCTAACTGCTAGCTACCGTACTGCTGACGATGCTAAACTAGCATACATAGATATGTTAACCGATATCTAACATACCGCTAACCGCTAGACTCCCGTACCGCTAACTGATAGACTCCGGTACTGCTAACCGCTATCTAACATACTGCTATCCGCTGTCAACAAAAAAGCTAAACCATAGACTCCCATACCGCTAACCGATAAGACTCCCGTACAACTCACCGATAAACTCCAGTACTGCTAACCGCTATCTAAAATGCTGCTAACCGCAATCTAAAATACCGCTAACCAATAGACTCCCATATCGCTAACCGATACTCCCGTACCGCTAACCGATAAGACTCCGGTACCGCTAATGATAAGACTCCCGTACCGCTAACCAATAAGACTCCCGTACCGCTAACCAATAAGACTCCCGTACCGCTAACCGTTAAGACCCCCGTACCGCTAACCAATAAGACTCCCGTACCGATAACCGTTAAGACTCCCGTACCGCTAATCGATAAGACTCCCGTACCGCTAATCGATAAGACTCCCGTACCACTAATCAATAAGACTCCCATACCACTAAGCACTAAGACTCCCGTACCACTAAGCACTAAGACTCCCGTACCGCTAACCGATAAGACTCCCGTACCACTAACCGATAAATCTCCCGTACTGCTAACCGATAAGACTCCCGTACCGCTAACTCCTAGACTCCTGTACCGCGAGCTAAACACGAGCCACCGCAGCGATAACCGCTAGCTAACCTGCGCGGTGCAACGCTGCAGCACCAGCTGGATGGTGCCGCGCGCGTTCCCCTCCGACGACATGGAGCGCCGCAGCGTCTCCATGGCGGCGTGGTTGGAGTGGCCCTGCAGCGACTCGCCGTTCACCTCCAGCAGCTGGTCGTTGACGCGCAGACGCCCGTCCTGGTGGGGGGGGGAGGGGGGGGAAGGGGGGGGGAGGGGCCAGGAGAAGGGGGGAGGAGCAGGAGAACGGGGGGTGGGGGCAGAGAGCGAGAGAGATGTGGGTCAAGGAGCAGTTTGGAATTTCAGACGTTTCCATGGTCCTTATAATGTGTGGTCCTTTGAAGTGCACGTGTGTGTGTGTGTGTGTGTGCGTGAGTGTGTGTGAGTGTGCGCGAGTGTGTGTGTGTGTGAGTGTGTGTGTGTATGTGCAAGAGTGTGTGTGTACGGGAGGACGGTGGGGGGGGGGAGATAAAGGTGTTAGTGTTAGCAATCTAGCGCTAGTTGAGCTCAGTGCGATAAATACATAGCATAGAGCAGCGAATGGAAGATGGTGGTGGGGGGTGAGGGGGTGAGGAGAGGGGGAGGCAATCTTGGGAAGAAAGAAATACAGAAATAAAAGCGGGGATGAAGAAAGAGAGAGAGAGAGAGAGAGAGAGAGAGAACGCGAAAGCATCATTGGTGTGTGTGCGGGTGCATGTGTGCTTGTGCGTGCGACAAAAAGGCCATGATGAGACCATTATGGTCAGCATTGACCTTTGACCCGCCTCATTACGGTGGCACCGCCAGGACTGACCTCAGGTCCATTGTGCGCTTCCCGCAGGCCAACACACACACACACACACACACACACACACACACACACACACACACACACACACACACACACACACACACAGTCTCTCCAAGGCCTTAGTGGAAGTCATGCGGCCATTGTAGAGACGTTCTGTGTCTGTGCAAAGAAGTCCAGACTATTTCCCTCTCTTTCAGGAAACACTTTTAGTCGACACATTCTTCTACATTTCATGTTTTCTGTTCTTAATGTGCAGGTAAGGGTTAGGGGCACCTCGGCCCGCGATGGCGAACCCTTAGTCTGCGGACATTGGGGTGGGGGGAATCGAACCCGGAACCTTTCAGAACCTGGGAGTCAAAGACCCAAACCACGATACCCAAATGGGAAGAAATGTATTCACTCCATATTGCAGTCAAGATTCAAGATTTCTTAATTGCCACATGTGACAGTACAATGGAATGCTTACTCCCCGTTCACTCCTGCAGTCATCTGCTAAACATCAATTCTAAACAACTCTGAACAATTAGTCACAGTACCTAGTAAGTACAGTGAAAAGTTTTCTTCGGAACCGTATTCTTAAACATCTTAAACATACGGAAACAACTCTGAACAATTAGTAATATAGTACCTCATAAGTACGGTACAAAGTAAAAAGTGACAAGTAACGTAGTAATACTCTGGCTGTTGGTGCAAAAAAACGCGTGATTCATGTTGAGTTTAAAACATGGATCAAACTAAAAGCTGCGACAAATCGGGGCTCAACTCAATGAAACAGTACGCGGTTGAAATGCGAATTCCCGTTGAAACGCACGTTAATTCGTGGGCTTCTTTCTACAGACGAAGGACTTCATGTCGAATACTCTGCTCCCCGTCCCCAATGTCCTTGCGACTCACCCAGTCGAGAATCGTGCGACACCGCTAAAAGAGGACGTTTAAAAAAAATCGGCGTTGCGTTCTCTCCGATCCGTCTCAAAGCGGCGGCAGTCAGACTCATTTATTTAGCGCGCCGCAAGATCTGAGATCGTCTGACAGGATCAGAGAGGAGGAGACGGATGCATAATTAGGACCCCTAGGGCCCAACGCAGAGACGCACAGTATTTAATGGAAATAGGTTAGTACTCTACCGCCCCCCCAATCCTCCCCAATCCTCCCCCAACCACCCCCCCCCCCCCAAACCATGCATGCTGATGCTGAGTCTCTCTGGACCCTTTCATGAGATCCCGCAATTTTGCCGTAGACAGATGATCCGTCATTATGCTGGCTTTGGTTTTTTTTTACACAGAACGAAAAACGACGTACGCGTCCGGAGGTGGCAAATAGAAACAATAACGGCCGTGTTTTTTTTGCGTGTTTTTAGCCGTTCATATTTAGATGACATTCATCATACACAGCATGATGTGTTACAATGGCGGAATCGTGCGTTTTTGTGCCATCGGAGAAGCGTTGGAGGAGAAGTTAGGTTTCGTTTGTATATATAGTGGAGAGCACGCTGTGTCTCCCGTGACGAGTGCCTTATAGTGTGTTATATTGTTTGTATGTTGGAGACCTGGCGTTCCGATGAACCAACTACAAATAAACGGCGAAACCGTATTCGAAATGTGTCGTCTGCCATCTCCCGCTAAGTGGCTATCCTGGAGCACGCACCCAGCCTACGCCACCCGACCACCACCCTAGTTACAGTGTGTGTGTGTGTGTGTGTGTGTGTGTGCGTGCGTGTGAGGAATGGATGTGTCTGTGTGTGTATGTGTGTGTGCACGCTCAGACAGACAGGCTTGGGGACGACAGTCTCATTACCTTCTTATCTGAATTTCATTAGCATGCATCAACATCTAGTGTCGAGTACACACACACACACACACACACACACACACACACACACACACACACACACACACACACACACACACACACACACACACACACACACACACACACACACCCACACCACACACCACCACACCCGTATACCTGATGAGTGCCACCCTTCAAGTCAATTCTCTCTGCCCCTCCTCCCCCTGCCCCCCCATCTCACACACACACACACACACACACACACACACACACACACACACACACGCACACAACCAATCACCACCTACTACATGAATCCTGATTAACATTCCGAAAAAAAAATCACATTAGCCAAAAACAAATACGGTGGTGGTTAAAAGTTAGCCGCTAGCCGTTCTCACAAGCAACTGGCTTGTGAGGACAGAGGCTCTGTATGCTTGTGTTGCCGTCTGCGGGGCCTCCGTTCATGTTTGTATTTGCAGCCCTTATCTATATTTACTTACCCACTGAGAGACACTGATAAGAGCAAAGTGGAGTGCCGAACTTCCAGGGTCACATGGGTCGGTGGGGGTCACAGGGGTCAATGAGTAGGTGGGGGGTGAGGGTGAGGGAAGGGGGGTGGGGGGGTCAAATGTCAGGGGAAGTCAAGTCGGTGCCGAGTGCTGAGTGAGGCGGTGAGGGGGAAGAGGGCGAGATAGTGGAGTGATGGGGAGGAACAGAGATACTGAGAGAGAGGAACAGAGATAGAGAGAGAGAGAGAGAGAGAGAGAGAGAGAGAGAGAGAGAAAGTAAAGTACCAAGAAAGACAGACGATTGAGAAGGAGTGAAAGAGAGAATGAAGAATAAAGAGAGGGAGAGAGAGTTGAAAGAGACAGAGGAACGGAAAAAGAAAAGAGAGAAAGAAAGAAGGATAGAAGGATTGAAAAGATTGACAAAGAGATAGAGAGGAACGCAAAAAGAAGAGAGAAAGAAAGAGAGAAGGATAGAAGGGGTGAAAAGATGGATGAAGAGAGAGAGAGAGAGAGAGAGAGAGAGAGCGAGGGAGAGAAATGGCAAGAGAGCGAGTGAAAGAGAGCGAGAGCGAAACGGGAAAGCCGAGCTTATATAACATGTGACACACATCGAGACAATATTAAACCCCGCCCCCCTCCTCCCCCGTATACGGTACCCCACCTTGTGGGCGGCGCCCCCGTGGATGATGGACTTGATGAAGATGCCTAGGTCCTCGCCCGTCTCCCGGGAGCGGTTGCCCTTCAGGCTGACGCCCAGGCCCGCCGAGCCCGTGTCGTTGAGGGGCACCTCCAACATCAGCTGCTCCCGCCCGTCCTCCTGGACCTGGGGACCGGGGAGGGGGGAGTCCTCACCCTTCTGGAGAGGGGGGAGGGCGGGGTGGGAGGGAGGGGAAGTGGGAGAGAGAGAGAAGAGTCAGAGAGAATAGGTGGGAGAGGGGGAGCGAGGGGGAGAGAGAAAGGGTGAGAGAAGAAGGGAGGGAGAAGAGTCAGAGAGGATAGGGGAGCGGGGGAGCGAGGGGAGAAGGGAGGGGGGGGTGAGAGAGGAGAGGGCGGGGTGGGAGGGAGAGGAAGAGTCAGAGAGAATAGGTGGAGAGGGGGAGAGGGGGGATAGAGGAGGGGGGAGGGAGATTTAGAGAGGAGGGGGGTGGGGGAGGGAGAGGAAGAGAGAGAGAGAGAGAGGAAAGGGTGAGAGGAAGAAGGGAGGGAGAAGAGTCAGAGAGGATAGGGGAGCGGGGGAGCGAGGGGGAGAGGGAGAGGCGGATTGAAAGGGAGGGAGGAAAGGGCGGGGTGAGAAACGAGAGAGGTGAGGGGAGAGGAAGACAAAAAGGGGAGAGGAGAAGTTTCCCGCGTGGGTTTAAATTACCTTGAACCGAACCCAGAGACAAGATACACAAGAAACGGGCGACGGAAAACGCAAAACAGTATTTGAAAAATAACAACTCAAGTAAGACGCCGAAAAAAACCATATGAAAAACTAAAGAGGGAACGTTGCTCGCAAAAATGTT
>PIJE02002056.1:22500-25000 GCA_002895965.2 Coryphaenoides rupestris | reverse complement strand
GCGGAGACAGCCAGAACAACTCATTCGTTCATTTATTGCTCGTTAATTAACGAAAGCTGGAGGACGGGAGGGGGGGAGGAGGAAGAGGAGGGGGGAGGAGGAAGAGGAGGAAGAGTAGGAAAGCACCCAAGAGTGAGAACGAGGGGAGGGACGGAGAGAGTGAGAGTAAGCGTGCACAAGAAAGAGAGGTTAAGAGAGCTAGAGTGAGAGAGAGAAAAAGAGAGACACAGAGACCGAGAGAGAGAGACGGAGAGAGATGGAGAGAGAGAGAGAGAGAGAGAGAGAGAGAGAGAGAGACCACAGAGACCGAGAGAGAGACGGAGAGAGATGGAGAGAGATGGAGAGAGACAGAGAGAGAGAGAGAGAGAGACGGAGAGAGACAGAGAGAGACAGAAGAGAGAGAGAGTGGGAGTGACAGAGCGAGACAGAGAGAGAGAGAAATAGAGAGAGAGAAATAGAGGGAGACAGAGAAAGAGACAGAGAGAGACAGAGCGAGAGAGAGTCAAAGAGAGCTATTGACAGAGAGACACACAGAGAGAGAGAGACACAAAGAGAGAGTGACAGAGAGCGAGAGACAAAGGGAGACAGAGAGAGCGAGAGACACAGAGAGAGAGAGTGACAGAGAGTGAGAGAGACAGAAAGAGAGGAATAGAGAGACACCGAAAGAGAGAGAGACACCTGACAAATACCAAATATAACTGAAGCTATACTGTACACTCTAGTATATGTACCTACACCTATAGGTGCCCGTCGCAGAGAGGGGTTGTGGAATATATTAAACGTTATTGAATATATCACCGATTAATGGACATTGCGGAAGCCAAGTAATCGAACCACGAACTGCTTTGCTTAACAGACTTCCCAATAGGCCTTCTAAATAAAAAAAATATATTGATTCAATGAATTGTGAGGGGGAACATTTAAATAAGGACAATATGCCGTGGTAAAGAATGGGCGGAAAAGTGTAAGCATAGCAAGAGTCGGGAGTAAATGCATTGCATATAAATAGTAACGTAATCACGACGGCGGTCTATTCCCTCGCAACAAGTAGAGCGAGTCAAATTTTTTGAACGCAGCCCAACCCCCCCCCATTAATCTTCGCGCTAAGCTACCGCGCAACAGCTAATATCTAACAGCTAGCGGATTTGCATTTAATGGCTACTTTAAAAAATATATATATATATATATATACACACAGACACACACACACACACGCAGGCCTGCTTTGCGCAAGTTATTTCTATTTAACATGTTAAGAAGGGTTGAAACGTCGCCGGTTAAAACTCCGCCCCTTCCGATGTGTTCCATATCGCGCGCCCCGCTCCGCCCCCCCCCCCACTCCCTTCCCAAAAAGAGAAGCGAGAACGACGTCCAATGACAATCAACCCGGAAGTAGTTTCCACCAAGTAGTTTTGAGTATTCTTCCACCACATTTTTCTCTCTCTCCCTTTAGATGTCTAGATTTGACCGGTGATATTTAAATAATGGTGTTTGTTCGCTGAACAGAAGGTCTTGTTTTGTCAGACAGATGTTTTGACGAGTAGGATGGAGGTTCCCTAAGTGGTCTCTAAGTGTGTGTGTGTGTGTGTGTGTGTGTGCTGTGCGCGATGCTCTACCAGCGTGCATTTGTTAATGCGTGTCTACAAGGTGTTGAAGTGTCTGGTATACAAGATGTAGTCGCTCCGCGGCTCCTCGCGTTCAGAGCCCCATATGTGTGCGTGTCAACCTGCCACTTGCACATCTGTTAGCTAGCGCTGTGTGTGTGTGTGTGGTTTAGCCATCAGTAGTAGCATGCCTTCCGGGGAGATCAAAGGTCTTTGAGGCAAGTGACTGTGGTACAGCGAGAGTCTCTCTCTCTCTCTCTCTCTCTCTCTCTCGCATAGTCTGTGGGGTGCATTTCGCACACACACCTTCTCTGTCTATCCGTCTCTCTCTCTTTCTCCCCCCCGTCTCCCTCCATCACAGGGGATGCTGTTCAGACTGCTCTCTCGGTGTCCTGCGGATGAGGAGTGCTGAGCCATTAACAAGGGGAGGCTATTTTCGGGGGAGGCAGCCACCTCGGCGATTTCAAAAAGCGTGTTTGTGTTCATGTGTGTGTGTGTGTGTGTGTTCGTGTGTGTGTGGAAACGCGTCGTGCATGACAGCTGTTTGGGATTTAGCTTAGCGATAGGTGTTTGAGTGTGTACTCGTGTGTGTGCGCCAGTGATCGGTGTTCCAGTTTGTTTGTGTGTGTGTGTTGTGTGTGTGTGTGTCTACGTCTATTTGTGTGTGTGTGTGTACACGTCTATTTGTGTGTGTGTGTGGGTGTATTTATGTGTTGACCGCCATGGTGTGAGCCACCGGTACAAAGAGCGTGTGAATGCTTTCTTAAGAATATATATGAGAGAGAGAGAGAGAGAGAGAGCGAGCGAGAGCGAGAGAGAGAGAGAAAGCTCCTTTGAAGTCAACAGGAAAAGGGAATAAGGGGGCATCATGACAATATGGAGGACAGGGGGTGAGG
>PIJE02002056.1:0-17500 GCA_002895965.2 Coryphaenoides rupestris | reverse complement strand
GCCTGCTGGATGACGTCTGCTCCAACACACAGGTAGCGTCAGACAGACAGACAGAGAGACAGACAGTCAGACGTTCTTTTGTTAGAGGGTAGATGTGGAGGGGAGATGGGGAGAGCGAGGAAGAGGAAGAGGAGGAGAAGGAGGAAGAGGAGGCGGGGGAGTAGGCTTATCGGTGATAAGGGGTGACAAAGGAGACGCTGTGAGTGACGGGTGAGATACAAACGGTGGCAGGATCCGTCTGGCGCGCGCGCGCACGCACGCACGCACGCACGCACGCACGCACGCACGCACGCACGCACGCACGCACGCACGCACGCACGCACGCACACACGCACACACGCACACACACAGTCATGTGTACTCTACAACAGCAGACATGCCCTGACACACACACAGATCATATGGTGTGTGTGTGTGTGTGTGTGAGGAACATGGCGGAGGACTCACTGGGCGAAGGTCTTGTCCAGCAGAGGGGTGTCGTTGATCTGAACGATGCACTCATCCTCCTGGAAGAGCCGGTCTCTACGGGAACGGCTGTTCTCCTCGATGCCTTTGATGTGCAAGCCCAGGCTCCTAGGATCGCGCGGAGGATGGATGCGGACACGCAGACAGACACAGACACAGACACAGACACACACACACACACACACACACACACACACACACACACACACACACACACACACACACACAGACACACACACACACACACACACACACACAGTTGCATCTCCTGTATTTTTTGTAGTTTCAATATATGTATATTACCCACCGTTTATTATGCTGTACATTACTTATGTATTGCTTCAGCAAATGTTTTTTGTGTAAGTGCAATATTACAAGTGTGTGCAGTATAGTGTAGTGTAGTGTAGTGTAGTGTGTGTCCGTGCATGCGTGCGTGTGATGTAGTGTAGTGCGTACCGTCCACTGAGGGAGGAGTTGTAGGGGACAACATGGATGCCCAGCGGCCCCTTGTCTCCGGAGATCTCCACAATCTTGGTCAGAGGGCTGGGGAGGAGACGGCACGGTCAATGTTTGCGGGTCAGAAACTTGGTCCCCATATCGTTCAGTCCATTGATTCAACAAAAAGTATTCCATTCAGTACACGATATTCAAGGATTCCATAGGTTTCAAAATACAACGAAAAAAGGTTCAAACAAAGATTCAAGCAACGATTCAAAAAGGTGTAAAGCAAAGATTCAAAAACTGAAAAACCATTTTCCTGCTGGCGTCTCCAAAGTTCTAAATTCCACGTTCTAACCAAAAGCCCACCAAACAATGAACCAAACCTGGCCTCTGTCTTGCCCTGTGCCCGCTAATTGGCACAGGTGTGTTAGAACTTAACCTTTTCCATGCCAAACATAAAAACAGGCTATTGGGACAATGATTATTACTGCCAGCAGGGGTCATGAGTTTGACTTAAAGGAAAATCAAACTTAAACACAAAATGGCTCCTACACAGGGCTTTAGTACAATATTGATGGGGCGGCAGTAGCTCAGGAGGTAAGAGCGGTTGTCTGGCAACAGGAAGGTTGCTGGTTCGATCCCTGGACTCCCTGCCTAGCTAAGTGTGGAGGTGTCCCTGAGCAAGACACTACCTGCTCCTGACGTGTTGGTTGTTACCTTGCATGGTTGGCACCGGTGTATGAATGGGTGAATGTGAGGCAATACTGTAAAGCGCGATATAAATGCAATCCATTTACCATTCATACACACCGATGGCGGCATCAACCATGCAAGGCGGTAGCCAGCTCGTCTCGGGGGAGTGGCTAGGGTTTATAGGAGGTGTCCCTGACTCTTAGCCTAGGGGGGGCCCGGGAATCGAACCAGCAACCTTCTGACTCCAGGGTGTCAGAACACCCCTAGCCGCTAACACACTGTCCTTCATCACATATGTACGTTTGCTTATTTACATTGTTAAAAAGAGTCTGCTATAACAAGATATTGCCACAGACAAACATACAGAATATACATACAAACAGCAGCAGTTGGCAGATGCACATGTTACTACACAGGTTGAGGTCCATGTTGGGTGTGTATGCGTGTGTATATATATCTATCTATATAGGAATATCGACATATATGTGTGTGTGTGTGTGTGTACATGCGGTCCAAGGGCGGTTGGGCCGCAGAGGAACCGAGTATACTGGTGGTAGCCTCTGGAAAGGTCAGATGACTTTGGGTGTACAATCACACTACACGCGACACACACCTTACACACACACATAACATATTCAGTTAACCCACGTTAACGTGCACCGTGCACTACGGCACACACAAACACGTAGTAACAACAGCTACACACACTATTGACACTAGCATCATGCAGTTACTGAGCACCAAACGATCACAAATTACTGAGCACGACCGTATAGAATGACACGATACAAAGACAGACACACACACGATCAGCAATACATTACTGCGCACACACATCACAAACCTAGAGACAACACACGAACACACACTACCACGTTCCAGATTGTTGCATTGTTTATCTGGCTGCGTTGACTGCGCGCTCGCACAAACCATTACTCAGTTTGTAGTACATTGAATTTGCATTGATACCGATACACACAAACATCATTTCAACGCAGAACATGGTTAGAGCTAAATTACAACACACACACATAATCTCTCGCCCCAATCCGTTTTACTGTCACACACACGTATGTGCAATGTACAGGCACCTACACACACACACATGCGCACACACACACCTGAATGATTGACTGTTTATGAACACAGTAAACACATGCTAAACACAAGCACACACACGCGCACACACATGTGAACACGCACACACGCACAGACACACACGACACACACACGCAGACACCTCCAGTGTATTTGGCTGCGGTCCATTTATGGTAACAAGTAATACAGAGAGAGGAAAGAAGGAGGAAGTAAACAAACAAACAAACAAACAAACAGAGTCATCAGAGACAGCCACAGCTTGTTAGCGCGCTACGCTCATATGCAGAGTAGCTACGCTCCCGCTACTCAGCACCGTCATACACACCAACACACAGGAGAGAGAGAGAGAGAGGAAGTGAGAGAGAGAGAGGAGAGAGGAAGTGAGAGAGAGAGAGAGGAAGTGAGAGAGAGAGAGAGAGAGAGAGAGAGAGAGAGAGAGAGAGAGAGAGAGAGAGAGAGACAGAGACAGTGATGGAGAGAGCGGGCAGTGAGGAGGAGGAGGAGGAGGAGGAGGTGTCGGCTGAGAGGAGCGAGGAGGAGAGGGAGGAATAGAAGACAGATGGAACTCCTCCTCCCGGTTGACTCCATCCTACACACACACCAACCGCCTGGCGAACAAACTGGGGGGCCGCCACTGCTTTAGTGCCCACAGAGGGGTGTGTGTGTGTGTGTGTGTGTGTGTGTGTGTGTGTGTGTGTGTGTGTGTGTGTGTGTGTGTGTGTGTGTGTGTGTGTGTGTGTGTGTGTGTGTGTGTGTATGTGCTCAAACTTCTCTCTCCCCTCCCTCTCTCTCTCTCCTCCCTCTCTCCCCCTCTCTCTCTCTCTCTCCCACTCCCACCCCCCCTCCCTCTTTTTCTCTCTACCTACCTCTCCCTCTCTCCCTCTTCTTCTCTCTCTCCCTCTCTCTCTCTCTCTCCCTCCATCTGGCAGCCTGCCACAACAATCGCCTCACACACACACACACCGCCATTAATTATTCCATCTCGGTCAAAGCAAACCCCTTTATATTCACACGTTTATATATTTATTACAAGTTGTTGTTGGGGTTTTTTTGCGTACTCGGGCCAAGTGTTTTCAAAGGCAACGCTTATCAGCCAGCAAACGCCGAGGAGGAATCCCATCGCCATGGAGACGGGACGATGCGTACCGCGATGATCAGACGGCCGTTAGCGGACATCTTCGTCGCCAGGCACCCGGTGACCGACACAGGAGACAGGTGACAGGTGAGGTGGGGGAGGGAACTGGGAACGGGTGGGTGGGAAGAAGGGGGAGGGGAGGGAGGGCTAGAGTGTCGCCATGGTTACGGGATTCGGGGGCCAAAGAAAAGGCAAAGTCTGTCTGGCCACCGGTGAGGGAGCGTGGTCGCCGGTGCCGCCGTGGGCGATAAGATATACATGGACCCCGTGTATCCCTTGTGGGAGTGCTGTGTGTTTGGTGGCTGGCTTAATTGGCGTCACCTGCCCTGGGTTAGAGTCTGGGGGTGGGTGGGGCTGCAGCCTCACCTGGTCCATTTAGAGTCTGGGGGTGGGTGGGGCTACAGCCTCACCTGGCCCAGCTAGAGTCTGGGGGGGGTGGGGCTACAAGCCTGTGGTGCATTGGCTAATCAGTGCACCCAGTGGTGGACAGTAACGGAGTACATTTACTTGAGTACTGTACTTAAGTACGTTTTTGGAGTATCTGTACTTTACATTTGAAAGACAAATATTGTACTTTCAACTCCACTACATTTATAAGAAGGGTCTCGTTACTCTTTACTTTTAAGTATAGCTTTGAAGTCAGCGGATTAAATGTCTTTTCTTTTCTAAAATGCAATCTGCGTGTGATTTGTTCAAGTGATGACGCCGTACCTGTACCTCGCGTACCTGTACCTCGCGTACCTGTACCTCGCGTACCTGTACCCTCGCGTACCTGTATCCTCGCGTACCTGTACCCTACGCCGTACCCTGTACCCTGCGCGTACCTGTACCTCGCGTACCTGTTACCCTCGCGTAACCTTACCTCGGCGCCATGCGCTTCTCAGATCAGGTAGACGTTACTCAGATAAGCTGAGTTGTAAATGATGGCCTACGAGACGCAGAAAGACAAGTCCACACCAGTGCACCCATGGCCATACTGAAGTCCATGTTTCGAGATGGGTCCGAAATGAAGGGAGAGAGAGAGAGGGGGAGGGAGAGAGAGAGAGAGAGAGGAGGGGGGGGGGGAGAGAGAGAGGGGAGAGAGAGAGAAGGGAGGGAAGAGAGAGAGAGGGGGGGGGGGGGAGGGAGGGAGAAGAAGAGAGGGGGAGGGGGGGGAGAGAGAGGAGGAGGAAGGGGGGGAGGGAGGGAGAGAGAGAGGACTGGTAGATCTCAGCAGACTGGAAACTTGAAAAGTAGATCTTAGTTCAAAAAAGTTTGGGCATTCCTGATATAGACAAATAGCCCTACAGGTCAGGGTAAATATATATGTTGTTATGTTGGGAGTTGAACCGGCCCTTTAAAACAGTGTGACTGTTGGGCAGTTATAAAGCTAAATGTGTGTAACTGTGATTTTAAGTAGGTTCGGTTGTTTTTATATCATTTATTTTTTGAGGAAGCTGCATCTACAGCAATTCCAAGTCTGCCAGACAGGGCGTCTGCATAGGATGAGAGGACTCTTCTTTTGAGCTGGCAGTTAACTGTGAACAAGCACTGCAGTTCCTTTTCTCTCTTCTTTTAGTTTTGTTGTATTTTGGTCAGCTAGGAGACATTCTTTAACCAAGAGTAGCTGCTGATGCACACATATTGCCAGAGCTGTGTTAGAACACTGCCATGCTGTTTTGGGGGGTCGGGAGGGTTGTTAAATAAAAAAATGAAAACGCCAACGGTTGTCCTTTTGTGATGCAATCGTGTTTCAATAGGTATTAGTAAAGGCTTGGATGCATCAACAAGCTTTTTATTCCACAGGTTCTATAAGCAAGTCAGTGCATTCAGTAGGTTGTTTCAGTCATTAGGTTCTTTAAATTCATTGTGGCAACAATACAACAATGCCGTTGACATTACTTAAGTATTTTCAAAAGCAAGTACTCCAGTACTTTAACTTAAGTAAAAACTTGACTGAGCAACTTTTACTTGTATTGGAGTAATATTTGACCAGGAGTATCTATACTTTCACTCAAGTATTGGAGTTGAGTACTCTGTCCACCACTGAGTGCACCACAGGTTAAGTCAGCCACCAGCACACACACTCAGAGAGATCCTAGATCGGCCCAGTCACCAGACATCCCCTGCACCGCGCTCAAAGGTAAGGTTTGAACCCTAAACCATAGAAAGTAAAAGGAGTATGTTCCTTTTGTATTCTGCTGGTTAAAATTCTCAACTTCTGTCATTTACAAAGTAACCCAAAGATTGTACCTCAACATCGTTGAGGTACAAGAAAGTTATCTGACAAGGTCATTGCCACGACAACAATATGACTACTATAATGGTAACGTAGCAGAACTTCATTTATTGTCGAGCCACAAGGGACGTCAAGGTTCGTCAGCCAGGCTTAGCGACAGAAATAACCAGCGAGTGATTCCGCTGCCTTGCTCAAAGACACTTCAGCGGTGTGAAGGCTAAGCACAGGATGAGAGGACTCTTCTTTTGAGCTAGCAGTTAACTGTGAACAAGCACTGCAGTTCCTTTTCTCTCTTCTTTTAGTTTTGTTGTATTTTGGTCAGCTAGGAGACATTCTTTAACCAAGAGTAGCTGCTGATGCACACATATTGCCAGAGCTGTGTTAGAACACTGCCATGCTGTTTTGGGGGGTCGGGAGGGTTGTTAAATAACAAAAATGAAAACGCCAATGGTTGTCCTTTTGTGATGCAATCGTGTTTCAATAGGTATTAGTAAAGGCTTGGATGCATCAACAAGCTTTTTATTTCCACAGGTTCTATAAGCAAGTCAGTGCATTCAGTAGGTTGTTTCAGTCATTAGGTTCTTTAAATTCATTGTGGCAACAATACAACAATGCGTTGACATTACTTAAGTATTTTCAAAAGCAAGTACTCCAGTACTTTAACTTAAGTAAAATTTGACTGAGCAAACTTTTACTTGTATTGGAGTAATATTTGACCAGGGAGTATCTATACTTTCACTCAAGTACTGGAGTTGAGTACTCTGTCCACCAACTGAGTGCACCACAGGTTAAGTCAGCCACCAGCACACACACTCAGAGAGATCCTAGATCCGGCCCAGTCACCAGACATCCCCTGCACCGCGCTCAAAGGTAAGGTTTGAACCCTAAACCATAGAAAGTAAAAGGAGTATGTTCCTTTTGTATTCTGCTGGTTAAAATTCTCAACTTCTGTTTACAAATTTACAAAGTAACCCAAAGATTGTACCTCAACATCGTTGAGGTACAAGAAAGTTATCTGACAAGGTCATTGCCACGACAACAATATGACTACTATAATGGTAACGTAGCAGAACTTCATTTATTGTCGAGCCACAAGGGACGTCAAGGTTCGTCAGCCAGGCTTAGCGACAGAAATAACCAGCGAGTGATTGCGCTGCCTTGCTCAAAGACACTTCAGCGGTGTGAAGGCTAAGCATCAGAGAGACTCCGGTCTGGTGGTGGAGGGGGACGGAGGAGGAGGAGGAGGAGGAGGAGGTGTTATGGCCGCCAAGATGCTTCGTAGCTTCATCATGCTATCCTTCGACATACTAGTCGTAATCCCACATAGCCCACCACTGCCACTCCAAGACATGCTACCGTTTCTACCAAACAACACGTGTAAACACACACACACACACGCGCGCGCACACACACACACGCGCGCACGCTTAATCCAGTGCAGAGTGAGCGGGTAGCCGAACAAAGAACATTAGATAATCCCTCCACTGGGTACCATATTCCATATCTCACACACACACACACACACACACACACACACACACACCACCATACACATACACAGTATCTCATACACAACCATATCCACACAAAAACATATCACACTTTATCTCAGACACACAAACATATCTCCACACACACACACACACATCCATATTACACTCAAATCTCACACACACACAAACATGTATCACAAACAATCATATCTCTCTCTGACACACACACACACACACAAATATATACATCTCACACAACACAAACCAATATCTTACAAGCACACAAACATGCATCACACTCATGCAGTCACACACACACACTTGTATCGTGACGACTTTAAGCATGTTGCCAGCCAAAAAAGTCTGTCCACATGTGAACACATGACCAGAGTGAACACATGACCACAGTGAACAGAGTGAACACAATGACTACAATGAGCATGTGAACACATGACTAGAGTGAACACATCACCACAGTGAACACATGACTACAGTGAGCATGTGAACATATGACCAGAGTGAACACATGACCAGGGTGAACATGTGACCATCGTGAACATGTGAACACATGACCACAGTGAACAGTCGTGAACACATGACCAGACAGAAGCCGGTACGCTCACCTGTAGTTGACCTTGGTCATCCTGCCTGTGGGCTGCTGGTCCTGTCTGACGCGGTCCAGGGTTCCCTTCAGAACGTAGCTGACCTCCTGGGAACACGAACACACACACAACAGATACAGGGTCAGACACGTGGCTAACCATCGCACAGCTACAACAAGCATTAGCATCTTTAACTGTACACACACGTGCACAACACATCAGCAACAATACAACGCGAGTATACGCGCCAACACGCACGGAGGGAGGGGGGAGGGAAGGGGGTGAACCAGTTGCCAATTAGCAAAAAGAATCTCAGAGCGCCGACATCAATCACCTCGTAGAAGAAGTGGGAGATGGTGTGAGCGAGAGCGAGTGCACACGAGAGAGAGAGAGAGAGAGAGAGAGAGAGAGAGAGAGAGAGAGAGAGAGAGAGAGACCGCTAACGAGATTGGCCGATCGCCTCCCGACGCGCGGCAAGCACCCCTCGCCTCGTCCCCTCTTACCTACCCATCCATCCTTTCCTTTCCTCGCACCCTTCTTCCTTCCTTCCTTCCCTCCCTCCGTTGACGCTACTTTGCCGCGAACCAGCAAGGGATGGGGGGGGGGCTATTTTTAAACTAGGACAACAACAACACAACAGCTCCGGGGGGCTAAATAGCAACAACAACAACAAAGGAAATGGAAATAAAGAAATGCAGACAGAGACAGAGACAGAGAGAGAGAGAGAGAGAGAGAGAGAGAGAGAGAGAGAGAGAGAGAGAGAGGGGGGGGACAGAGAGAGAGAGAGGGGGACAGAGAGAGAGAGAGAAAGAGATGGAGATGGAGAGAGGAAAGATTGATAAGTGGTGACGTTTAACTGTTGCAGGGACACATGGGGGAGAGAGAGAGAGAGAGAGAGAGAGAGAGAGAGAGAGAGAGAGAGAGAGAGAGAGAGAGAGAGAGAGAGAGAGACCGAGCAAAACCAAGCGAGGTTTCATACAATTAGGTTCTTCTGCCCCGTCAATCCCATTGTGTCACCGCAGCATTAATGGATAAAACACTCCAGCACCCCCCACCACCCCTCGACTCCTCCCCCTCCTTGCCCCACCCACAAACTCCTCCCCCCCGGGGGATACCAGCGCTTGACCTGCTGTCACCCACACACACACACACACACACACTTCAGAAACCACATGTTTCCGAGACAGACAGGGGAAGAAAAGATGGCGTCTTTAAATAATTAACATTCAATGCGCAATAATGCAATAATAATGAATAATGTAAGAGTAATAATGACCGCTGATGCTAACGCGGAGGCCAACGCTGATGCTAACGCTGACCCGCTAATGCTAATGCTGACCCGCTGATGCTAACGCGTGGGTTACCCCGACGCATGACGGCCGACGGTGCTAGCGCTAATGCTAACGCGTGGGTAGCCCACGCGTTAGCATTAGCGCTAGCACCGTCGGCCGTCATGCGCTGGCGCTAATGCTAACGTGTGGGTAGCCCACGCGTTAGCATTAGCGCTAGCACCGTCGGCCGTCATGCGCTGGCTTATGTGTATTGGGCTGCATAGCATGATGGCGTCCCCGCAAACGGTGACCCACTTGTAAGGGAGGTGGGTTGATCACCGCACAATAGAAGGTGGGTGAGGAGGGGGTGAGAAGGGTGGGGGGTGAGAGCTCTATTGTTACCGAGCAACCAGCCCATCCAACCACCACACCCCACTGAGCCATTAGTGAGACTAGTGTACACACATACACACACACACACACAAGCTACTCACACACACACACACAAAAACCAGTAATGACATCACAGCCATGACTCACCACACACACAGACACTTACTACTCACGTGCGTGCGTGTGTGTGTGTGTGCGCGCATGTGTGTGCGTGTTATTTGTATACACAACACAACACTGTACGTATGTACGTACGCACGCACACACACACACACCCTCTTTACTACCACCATGAGTGGGATAAATGTACACACACAAACACTTGTGTATCCACTTATAAAAACAGCACGCCATCACACGACGGAGTACAAAATATAAGTAGACACTCTAAGATATTGTGTGCACAAACACACACACACACACATACACACCAGAAAGGGATTAACATAGGCAGCCTCTAATCCACTCTGCTGTTTATATAAACAACAAAGTCAGAACAGCCAATCTCTGCCTTCCTTTCCTTCCCCCCCACCCCCGGTGGCTCTGGGCTCAGCCAATCAGCTCTTCCCGTTGTGATGCGTGTTAGCTAAAGTGTTTAGATTTCCAACCTCGCTCAGAAACGAGGTGGAAAATAATTAGCAGAGTGTCAATTCATAACTAATTATATTTTCAATTATACATGCCGTCATTCAGGGGGGCTGACTCGCTTCCCCCGAATCACTTCCATCATGTCGCGAGTGTTAGAATCGGCGTTCCATCGTATATCAACGAAGACAAACCTATAAATAATAATGCTGACCAACTGTCTGTTTTGCATAACCGTCAGATTGCCATTAAGGACCGGATGGCCAAAAACTTTTTATTGGTGTGAATGCTGAGAAGCATTCACAACATGTTATTTTTTTTATTATTATTATTCCGCCGGCTTTTTTGGCGTGTATCTCCTCCCACAGTTTTCAACGTAGAAACTCTGTTCAAAGTTTAAAAGATTCAGCTCAATTAGGAATCGTGTGCTATGACTTTTCTTATTGATACCCTTCATACTTTCCAAAATATTCAACATTTTCCAGACATTTTTCCCCATTGAAATGAATGGGGGGGAATGTTCAAATTTTTTCCAAACCCACTCATATTCAACCTCTTCCCATTCATTCATACATTCAGGTAGAAACTCCATTCAAACATTAAAACGTTCAGGACACTTGGATGAATTCACACTTGATTTTTCAGCTCCTCAGACACTTTAACATGGGTGTGTATTGTGCTGGTCAGAGCGGGTGACGTCACCGCTAGAGTGTAGAGCAGACGAAATTATTATAATATATATTATTAGTAGCCTACAAGTACTACTACAACCACCCACAATATTAACTCCACATACGTAATTTATACATCAAAACATAGGAAAACTTGTGACGGTCACAGAAATGTAACAAACGGACTTATACTTTTTGATTGATGAGCCTCGGCATTAGCATTAGCATTAGCGCTAGCACCGTTGGTCGTCATGCGTCGGGGTAACCCGCACGTCAGCGTCAGCGTTAGCATCAGCGTTGGCCTCCGCGTTAGCATCAGTGGTCATTATTACTCTTACATTATTCATTATTATTACATTATTGCGCATTGAACGTCAAAACTCCATACTTTCTTCATACTTCATACTTTCAGCTACAAACCTCATTAAAACGTATAACTGTTCTACATCTTTCATACGTTATAGCTCGTAATACACATTCAAATTGTTTCCAGGGTGGCTCAATGTATTGGGTCCATTTCCTCAAATGTACGGTCTAAAATTTTAAAACCTTGGTGCTATATAAATAAACTTTACTTACTACTTACATACTTACTAATAAAAGCATGAGAAATTAAAATATAGAAAAGTAATAGCCATGCAAATATTTGGTAGTTTTCTTCTCCATGCCAGATTCATCATAATATAAATGAACACTGGAGTATTTCTTATCCAGAGTGCTTTACAGTATGCCTCACATTCACCCATTCATACACCGACAGCGGTGTCAACCAACACTCAGCAGCAGGTGGTGTCTTGCTCAGGAACACCGCCACAATTAGCTAGGAGGCAGAGCCCCGGGGATCAAACCAGCAACCTTCCTGTTGCCAGACAACCACTCTTACCTCCTGAGCTACTGCCGCCCCATTTTAAGATGGCACCTTAGAGTCGGGCATAACGCCTTGGAACTCTATACGTAGAGCAATGTGTGAAATGTGATTCATACGGCCCCCTCTCTCTCGCTCGGTAGGACATACGCCAGCGCTACGTCCTGTGTCCTGTGAGCTAGCGGTACGGGACGCTGGGTTCTATGTCATTAGGGGCGCGGTCTCAGACGGGGGTTCGGAGAGGTGTGCAGACAAAATGACGGATGGGGTGACAGCGTGCGTACGTGTCGTGTGTGTGTGTGTGTGTGTGTGTGTAATGTATGTGTGTGTGTGTGTGCGTGCGCTGTAAGATTTAGTGTGCGAGCACGTGCACCTTGACTCGGGTCCTATCAATCACTAGGGGCCGCGGCTACTGACCGGGCTTTGATTTATTCATGTGCGCTCTCACAAAGAACACACACACACACACACACACACACCTCAACGCACTAGTCGCAGAGACTCACGCGTTAATTAGGTCCAAAAGGTTCAAGGTGTATCGTCGTTATCATTAATATCATTACTACTTTTGACGTGACTAATACCGCTAACAGCTTGTCGCCATGGTAACAGTCACCGTAGTAACTGGAACCCCCCAACACCATATATCAAAGCGTGGGGGGGACGGGGGATTGAACACAGATGTGGTCACGGACTCCCTCCGGAGAGAGAGTGAAAACACCTCCTCTCCTAAAGGTTTCAAATAAATACTTTTGGAAGGACACCAGATACTGGGGTTACTGCTATTGTTGAGAGAAATACAGTTTGAAAGGTACAGGAGGGAGACTAATGAGACATGTTTAACTAGAGACAGGGATGACAGAGAGAGATCTGTACTTGTCATTTGTTTTGTTTTTATTTCTATTTACCACTTGCTTTGGCAACGTAAACACATGTTTCCCATGCCAGAGAGAGAGAGAGAGAGAGAGAGAGAGAGAGAGAGAGAAGAGAGAGAGAAGAGAGAGAGAGAGAGAGAGAGAGTGAGAGTGAGTGAGAGGGAAGGAGGCGGGGCTTGACTCCGCCTCCCTCTCTCTACACAGGACCCTGGTAACATGAGAGCGGCATTCCACAGTGTAAGCATTGGTGGTTCAGTGGTAGAATTCTCGCCTGCCACGCGGGAGGCCCGGGTTCGATTCCCGGCCAATGCACACGCACTCTTTTTATCTGATCCACAAGCTAACTTTTACAGAAGTAGCAGCTTAGTGTTAATATTATGACACTACAGCGACATTTACATTGACTGAGACTTTGTCATTTTTGCTTAAAAAAAAAACCAAAACTGAGTGAGTTAGAGAAAGAGTGAGTAGCAGAAAGTGAGTTAGAGAAAGAGTGATTTGGAGATGGAGAGAAAGAAAGTGTAGCAAAAGAGTGAGTCAAGAAAGAGTGATCAGTGACCATCTGTGTGTGTAAATGGGTGAGCGGCTTTAAGGAGAGTAAGCATGTAAGCATTGGTGGTTCAGTGGTAGAATTCGCACACACATCCTTTTTTTATTGCTAATCTACAACTACCTGTTCATGTTATGACACTCAAACGACATAGCATTTAAATCACAGAGAGACCAAGTTGTCTTTTTCGGGTAAAAAAACTAAAAACATTACAAAGTGAAAGAGTGATGATGAGAAGAGCGTGGAAAACAGGAAATAGTCAGGAAGAGATTGAGTTCGAGAAAAGAGTAAGAAAGAGTGAGTTAGAGATAAAGTGGGAAAGAATGTGTAAGAAATAGAAGTAAGATTGTGGGTTAGAGAAAGTGAGTTAGCGAGAAAGTGAGTTAGAGATAGTGACTTTGAGAAAGTGAGCAAGAGAAAGAGTGAGCTGGAGAAAGAGTGAGTCAGAGGAAAAGCAAGAAACAAATAGTGTCAAGAAAGAGTTGAGTGAAGACCAAGTAAAGCGCAATTTGTTGTTTCATTCCAACTCCTACTGTACGAGTAAATCATCTGCAACGTACGGCCAAAATTCACGATTTATGTGCCCACACTGTCAATCGACAACCTGAGTGCTCACACTGCATGCAAATAAAACAGCCCGTCAGACCCTGTCCTCATTCTGGCTATTGACAATTGTCAATAAATATATATTTAAAAGCTCCTTGTTTGAGTCTGAGAAAGTTTGTTTCTAACCCTTCAACAATGACAGAAAAACGTTTCTCCCGTTCATATCGGTGGTGATAGCAGGAGGAGGAGGAAACATCAAAGAACGTATGCTGTTGCCACAGCTCCACCAACCTCCATATTTTCTGTCCAAATAAATTCTTAAAGAAATTCAACCCGACTCTAAAATGAGTCGTGCGGCTCAAAAATCGGGTCAAAAACAAGAGACATGGAGGAGAGTAAAGACAGGGGGAGGGGGACGACACAGAGAGGGACAGCAGAATTCCAGAATGTAAGCATTGGTGGTTCAGTGGTAGAATTCTCGCCTGCCACGCGGGAGGCCCGGGTTCGATTCCCGGCCAATGCACACGCATTCTTTTTATCTGATCCACAAGCTAACTGTACAGAAGGAGCAGCTAAGTTTCTGTATTATCACACTAAAGCGACATAGCATTTACATCACTGAGACCAAGAGTTTGTCTTTTTTGCTTAAAAAAGTTTCACATTAAAAAAAACTTTGAAAGAGTGATTAACAGAAAGTGCATAAGAGAAACCAAAAAGTTAATTAGAGAGAAAGTGAGTTAGAGAAAGAGTGAGTCAGATGAAATAGCGAGAAATAAAGAGTGTATTTAATAAGAGCTAAATTTTGTATTGATTATTCAACCCAGCAAAATGGATTGAATATTCAATCCAGCGTGTCATTGGTCCAACAGTTACCCAGCGGTTTGTCGACCCAGCAAATTATACAGTGTAAGCATTGGTGGTTCAGTGGTAGAATTCTCGCCTGCCACGCCATTCCCGGCCAATGCACACACATCTGTTTTTTAGGATGTAATCCAATCCAATCAAACTTTATTTATATAGCACATTTAAAAACAACGAAGTTGACCCAAAGTGCTTTACATTGAGTCAAAACAACTTGAAAAACACAATGAAAACACGAACAAAACAAATAAAGAACAAAATAAAACAATAAAAAAAATAATAATAATAATTTAAGAGAAGTCATACAACTGAAATACGTGGTGCTAAAATGCCAGGGAAAATAGATTCGTTTTGAGGTGGGACTTGAAAATGGGCAGTGTGGGGGCAAGCCTGATGTGCAAAGGCAACTCGTTCCAGAGTTTGGGGGCCACGACAGCGAAAGCCCTGTCCCCCCTCTGTTTCAGTCTAGCCTTGGGGACAGTGAGGAGAGAGTGGTCCGCCGACCTCAGAGACCGTGGTGGTACGTACAGGTGCAGGAGGTCGGACAGATACTGTGGGGCCAGTCCATTGAGGGCTTTATATGCAAACATTCAAATCTTAAAATCGATTCTAAACTTCACAGGAAGCCAGTGAAGGGAGGCAAGGACTGGCGTAATATGCTCCCGCTTCCGTGTCCCTGTCAGAAACCTAGCGGCAGCGTTCTGTACCAACTTTAAACGTGACAGCGTGGCCTTGCTGACACCAGCGTACACGCCGTTGCAATAATCCAGACGGGTAGAGATAAATGCATGAATAACTATCTCAAGGTTTTTGAAAGAGAGGAAAGGCTTGACCTTAGAGAGCTGCTTTAGCTGGAAAAAGCTAGACCTGAACACCGAATTGATCTGTTTGTCCAACTTTAACTCATTGTCAATTTTTACCCCCAGGTTGGTAACTATGGGTTTGACAAGGGAGTCGAGGGGGCCAAGGTCAGGGGGTGCAGCACCAGGACCACTAGGTCCAAACAAAATGACCTCAGTTTTTCTGTCATTAACATTACAAAAATTCAAAGCCAGCCAAGCTTTGATATCCATGAGGCACTCTAGCAGGGCTCTAAGGGAGTTTGGGTCATTGCGTTTCAGAGGCAGGTATATTTGGGAATCATCTGCATAGAAATGGAACGAGATGCCATGTTTTTTAATAATAGGGCCTAAGGGGAGCAGATAGAGAGCGAAAAGAAGGGGCCCAAGGATCGAACCTTGGGGGACCCCGCACGGGAAGGGAGCAGAGGAGGAGAAACATTCACCAAGGCTTACACAGAAACTTCTGTCAGAGTGTAAGAGTGAGTTAGAGATAAAGACTCTACATAACCCCCCCCTATCACTAACCTGCGTGTTTATATGTCTTAACACTTATTAATGGAACTTAGCATTGTTGTTCGTTCTCAGATGTTGTAACATGCTTAGAATTGCACGCCTGCCCAGCTACTTATGCAGGCAACTTGGCAAATTATGAAACTCGTCCTCGTAAATAGGAATGCTTGAAAACAGCTCTATTCTTATCTTCAGGTACCACAGTGATATATTGCTGCCTCTCCTTCAACAAATGTACTCTTTGTAAGTCGCTTTGGATAAAAGCGTCTGACAAATGCCCTAAATGGAAATGTAAAGATAAAGTGGGAAAGAATGTGTAAGAAATAGAAGTACGATTGAGTTAGCGATAGAGCGAGCTAGAGAAAGTGAGTTTGAGAAAGTGAGCAAGAGAAAGAGTTAGCGAGAAAGAGGGCTAGAGAAAGAGTGAGTCAGAGGAAAAGCAAGAAATAAATAGTGTCAAGAAAGAGTTGAGTGAAGACCAAGTAAAGCACAATTTGTTGTTTCATTCCAACTCCTACTGTATGAGTAAATCATCTGCAACATACGGCCAAAATTCACGATTTATGTGCTCACACTGTCAATCGACAACCTGAGTGCTCACACTGCATGCAAATAAAACAGCCCGTCGGACCCTGTCCTCATTCTGGCTATTGACAATTGTCAATAAATATATATTTAAAAGCTCCTTGTTTGAGTCTGAGAAAGTTTGTTTCTAACCCTTCAACAATGACATAAGTCAATGACATCAATAATAAAGTGCTGAACAAAAATAAAGTGTTACAAAAGCGGCTAAGTGGTAAAACAAGTTGGTTGTATTACCAGTCTTGGTGGGGACGACGGTCTTGCATAATTTACAGACAACATTGGTCTGACTACGGTCTGGCATATAAAATCCGGTCTGGCAAAAAAACTGTCATACTGGCGAGCTGATCTTTCCATTTTTGTCGACAATTTCCTCTCTCGTTGCGGCACTCATCGTTCACTTCTCACACCGCGCTGTTTGTTATTCAAGAAACGAACACGAGACAACGAGATGGCGCAACCAAACATGATACTGTTACATGATTGGCTATTAGCGTGTCACTCCATACGTTGCTCGGTACCAGAGGACGAGTGCCTTTGTTCATGCAACCAACCTTGCTTCGCAACCTCTGGTTCAAAGCGGAGCTAGACTAGACTTAGCTCCGGTTTCTTCCAACGAGGAAAAAAAAATATCGAAACGTTCTATCGAACGCATTTTCTATTGATATTGATTACATGTATCGCGATACATATCGTTATCGTTTTATCGCCCAGCCCTAGTCGTGCGGCTCAAAAATCGGGTCAAAAACAAGAGACATGGTGGAGAGTAAAGACAGGGGGAGGGGGACGACAGAGAGAACAGGA